>JAGFMF010011781.1:620366-641498 GCA_019455555.1 Galemys pyrenaicus | reverse complement strand
GCTCCCAGCTCTCTGTGGTGAATCCTCTCACCCCCCACACCTCTGACCTGTACCCCAGTGCTTGTATGCATAAATAAATAAATCTTTAAAAAAAAAAAAGTTTGCCTCTCCCTTCTTTTGTTTTTTATTAGTTTAAGTATCAGTTATTTTAGAGCACTTCATTCAACCCTCTATTTCTTAAATTTCTATTAAATTTTCTACCTTCTGTGTATTTGTAATTTGTTATTCATTAAGTATGTTTTCCAACTTGTTCTCTACTTGATTTTGTTTAAAACCCTATTTGATTTATTCATGGAAAGTTGTTTTTATTTCCCTGCTTTTATTTTTTTCTTTCCAGAAAATCTGTTAAGGGTTTTATTTTTAATAGGTTTGGTCATTTTTAATGGCTTCTTGTTTCTTATGTGCATATTAAATTACCTATGGTTTCTATCTTCAAATATGTTCAACATAAATTATATTTTACTATGTTTAGACTGTGAGGATTTGAATTGGAAGCTCAATTATTTATTTCTCTTTTATTTAAGTCATAAGTTGGTGTGTATACCCATAATTGTACATATATACACAAGTATATAATTGTTTTTGATGGAATTCATTAGGGAACATCTTGAGGATTCTGGTTTTAATGTTCTTTTCTCCATAGATGATTTACATTTTATTATGAGACAGCCCAAAGGCTTCTAAAGTCAGCACATTTTAAATCAATTTATGGACTTGGACTTCTCTTGATCATTGAGGTATTGTAAATTGAAACAACAAATCCATTTGAAGAGATAGCTGTATTTTGAATACCAAGGCCTCATTTCAATACATTTTCCACTTGAATTGTATGACAACAAAGTTCCTTGATTACCTTACTTCACCAGTGGGGACTTTTTCCCTATCTTCCTCATAAAAAGAGGCACTTTGAGATTTGTCCTTAGAAAGATTTATTAGTTCCAGCTTTCTGCTTTTGAAGATCCCAATGACATTCTAGGAGTGGTAGTTGAAAACAAGGCTTATATTCCTGGAATTGGCAGATGTCTTCAGATTTAAACTTCAGTATTTCTCTTTCCTCTAAATATATTTGCACCTGTAATGTTATCATTTTTTTCTTAGCTGTTAAATTATAAAGATTTTTTTATAATTTGTTAAACTTTGATGTATCTGGCATCAGGAATCTTCCATCTTACCACCCCACCCTGCAATGTCAGTGTGTCGTTGGTGAGTAATGGATGACTCGTGATTTGTACTCTGTTGGCTTTCACTGCACTTTAGCCCTAAAATAGGCTTACATCTGTAATACAATCTCTTCCTCATCTCTGCATATATCCTTATAAAGCTCTACATTTAGACTTTAGTTTACATAAGGTATTTTGTCTTTGCTTTTCTTAAGATAGAAATGTATCTTTTTGCTTTAAAGAACTTGAATGAGATACAACACCTCATTCTAACAAGGACAATTCCAAGTTCCCATTCTCCAAGTGTGATTAATTTAAATAGCCTATGCTTAATATTTAACATAATGCCTTTTCTGACCGCTATAGCTTCCATCAATCACATGGATTATTACATGCATGTGAGAGATTTTCTTTTTATGGGCCATATAGATCTGTTCCAATGTTGGACTCAAAATTAAGGGGTACATAATACTTTTTATAGCTAGCCTTTTGTCCAGGAGTGCACAGGCAACTGTAGTTGATTTATGTTTGCTATAATATGAGCTATGTGAATGAAAAAAATTCAGTCAGGTACTATAAAAGTATACATATAATAATAACAGATCACACTTCGATAAAAGCTGTATTAGTTGTTTCTTTCTCATAGCTTTCTAAATAAAAAATTGCATATGAAACATTTAGAACATATATTTTGTTAAGTAACAAAATTAATCATACAGGGTTTCATGTAAAATTTTAACCTAAAATGAAGATTTAACAGCTTTTATTAAAAAAGACCTCCATGTAGATATTTAGATATATATAATACATAGACATAGATAAGTTTATACTACAAGCTTATATTTTAAGAAATAGTTAAGTTTATATCTAAAAGTTTATATTTTAGACAGTATTTCCACATGCTATCTTTAAGTTATTCGTATATTAAATCAGGTTACCTAAAACCTGTGTTCATGGACTTAAGCACTTTAATGCTACAGAGGAATTGCTTCCTTCAAGAGTTTTTCATATTTTTATTGAGTAGAGATACAGAGAAATAGCTACATAAGTAAGGCATGAAAGCAAAAGTTTTTCAAAATGAAAGACTCATTTTGAAGATATTGTCAAATATATTTGTCAGTATGATTAATGATGACACACACAGTAAAATAATTTTTACTCTGGAAATTGTTGTTTATCTTTAAGACTTGGAATGTTTTCTTTCTTTATGTACTGACACTGAAGTATTTTGTCTTTTGAAACAGGAATTTGAGAGTTAAATTTAACCAGAGCGCAATATTAATATTTTTCTGAAAATTTCCTTTGCCAAACAACTTTGTATGCTTTCAGATGTTTTTATAACTACATAAAATCAACGTCAAGTATTGAGTATAAGAGTTGATTCTTAAAGTTCTTAAAGTTATTACAGTACTGAAGGAAGATTGGGGTGTCAGCTGAAAGCTGATTCATGAGTATTCAAGAGAAATCATAGACTCATAGCTCACAGTAGGTGAACTTTGACAAAAATCTCAATTTTCATATTGTTGGACTATTATCACTATCTAGAGTCTCTAAATATCACTCACATCATACAAGAATACTCTTTACTAAGAAAGGCAAACATAAAAGAAAAGAACACAGACTATCATTTATTGGTGAGCAAGGGAAGATGAATAACAAATACAATTTTACCCACTTAGCTTCATATTTTTAAATAGAATATACTGTAAATTCATTTTTATAATCTTTATTAATGATTCTTGAGTTCCCAAGGTTTCATGTTGCCTATTAAAAGTATCAGCATACTTAAATACTAATATGATTTTTTCCCCTGCTATCTCTGCCACTGAAGGGACAGCAAAGCACCAGAAAACCTGTGTGTCAGGCAAGATTTCCTAACCCCTCTCCACCATGTGTGATGGGGGGAGCAAGTCTAGTGGAATTTCACTAGAACACATTTTGGAGTAGGGCAATCTACTCTTGTGACTTACACAACCAAAAAACCCTAAAGAACAAATAGTTTGATAATAGATGAGGAGACAGAGATCAATAAAGAAATGGTGGAACAGTATGCTAAGAAACAAAAAGAATCCAGACTATATAAATCATTTGTGATTCTGAAACTGTAAACCTAAAGGGAAAAATGAGCATAACCAGTGGCAGAAAATAGAGATGTTTAAAAAACTATCTTCCAGGAAACAATATAGTGAACAGTATGTTTTAATAACATATAATAAGGAATAAATGGGTCAAATTGACTGACCAAGACAACAAAGAGGAGAAAAATGGGAAATGGGAAGGATCCCCATCAGTATAGCTTCAATGCAGCCCAGGAGTCTAGGGTCAGAGTCAGAAGATGAGTTGAGAAAACACCAGAACAGGGCCTCCCTGGCAGCGCAGCGCGTTAAGCAACACACTAGGAAGCAAACCACAGTTACTGCAGCACGAGTTCTACCCTGCCACAGGCCAGGGAGGGGACCCACATGGCAAGACAGACCTCTCCTGCCCCTCAGCAGTGTGTTTCAGTCAATCTACCTGTTCTTTGTCTCTGGTGAATCCTCTCACTGCCCTGGACTCTGGCCTGTACCCCAGCTCTTGTATGTATAAATAAATAAATCTTTAAAAAAAGAGAAAACACAAGAACACCCCTAGGGATACTTTGAGGGAAAGTCATGGAGCAAGTTTGCAAGGCAAGACTGATCAATGCTCAGTGAACAGTCCTCTTGCTATTTATTTGCAGTAATAACAACATGATTGATTATGTGACAATGGCAAGAGGAGCAGGGTTCAGGGGAGACAAAGGGTAATCCATTTTATGGGGACCTGGAGGGGACATGTTGGCCACATATACAGGGAGAACTTCCTGGTGCAAGTACTTGCAAACCAGCTCCACATCTCATCCCTCAGCATGTCCCCAGGGACATGCTTATGTGTTTCCAACTCAACAGATGAGTGTAGCAAAGGGGAGTACAGTACAGGCTGATATTGATTTCTAGAGTTTAATGACATGGTGGTGAAGGCAAAAGAGGCTTCTAGATAATGATTGTTCATGTGACAGGTGAGTAGAAATATAGTGGTGGTAGGAGTTGGAATATCCATCTGATTTGAAGCAGTGAATGAAAGAAGACAGTTAATGCAAAACAATTAAGTTATGGTAGCAAACAAAATACAATTTTGATAGGAAACCGAAATAACAGTTAAGGACTTAATGGAATCCCCATCATGAAATTTATGTAAACTTGAATATTTATATTTGAAGATATTGTAGAAATTCCTGGCAATGTGGGGAGTAGAGTTTGTAATTGCTCAGAATGGAGGAGTGGGGCAGTACAAGCATACATACAGTTGTCAACATTTAAATATCTAGAAATAATCAAAACAATGTGCTTGTGCATAATTGCATTGTTACTTATTTAAATACAGTTCCATCTACAGAAATTGTGGACAGGTTGTACTGTCAGTTGAGAATAAGGTCTATTAAGTAGACAAAATTACTTAGCCATAAATCATATTTATGTGTATATAGAACAATCATCTCTCATCATTTACGTTAATTTGAGAGATAGGTGTCATGATAAAAATGATATCCACCTCACTAGTTTTTATGAGATTGTAATGAATATAAAAACACATAGTAAATCATAACAAGTTATTTTTATTGTCTAAAATAATTTTATCTCTGATATCTCAGGTCATTTGATAAAGGACATTTACTTTTTCATTTTTCCATCTGGTGGAGATTAATATTAGAATTGTTTTATAATCCCTGAACCTTCAACAAATGCTGTTCATGGAGGCAGTCTAGATTATAAAACACAAATCAACTGGTGGAAATTCATATTTAGAGGATGAGTCCTATTTTTGCCTCTTCATTTTCTCTGTAGTACAATGACAATGCATTTTCCTAAACTTGCACTATAAAAAAAGTCATAAAAGCACAAAAGTAATGTCCTTTACAAGATTAATTTTATTGCTCATTAAAATAAAGACTGATAACTTTACTGAGATCTATTTTGAAATTTCACAGAGATCAATTTTCTACCTTGCATAGTAATTTATATTCAGTTCAGTTTTAAATGAAATTTGAAAGCAAGCACTGTGTATGTTGTTCCATTTCATATCTTACACCCAAACAACTTAGCTTTTGAATCTTATTAAGGAAATAAACACAAATAATTAGCTTTTGAAGGTTTATTTTTGAAGTCATGCCAATCAATAATTCTGCTTAAATCTTTGCTGGAGGACACTGTATTTGTCTTCATGTTTGAAATGATTGAGCACCTGTCAGGAAAAAAAAAACACAAACATACATTGCTTTCATTTAAAAAAAATGATGTTACTAATAACCAGGAATATAGAGTGAGGTATCTGGCATTCTAAATATTAAGCGAAATATTGTGAGTAAATGGCTCCATCATAGTGTGTACCAGTGTAATTACAGTGACTTGAGAACTAATTAGCCCCTATAATAGAAATAGCAGTACTTGGATGCAAGGGCAGGGTGGAAGAGGGCAGACGCTACATCGAAAAGATAGGCCAGATTTCACCTTCGTTTATTTGGGAAACTTTGAAAGGATGGCTTTTGGATCAGCGAGTAAAACTATAGGGCCTCCCTGGTGGCATAGGGGTTAAAGTCAGCACTGTGAATCAGCTTTCTGCAGCCACTGCAGCATGAGTTCAATCCCTGGCCAGGGAGCTGACCCACATGGCACAGCAGACCTCTCCTGTCTCAACCACTGCTCACCCCTCAGCAGTATTTCAGTAGATCAACCTGTTCTGCTCCCCAATTTTTCTCTGGTGAATCCTCAACACCCCCAACTTCTGGTCTACACCCCAGTTCTTATGTGTATAAATACATCAAATCTTTTTTTTAAAAAAAAAAAGACAGCTGTTCTTAGAGATTACATATGTGTTATGCTTCCTGATTAGCTCCATGTCTGCTGTAGACCAGCTGAGTCAAGCAGAATCTGAAGGAGGACAATAAGAGATTAAGAAAAAGTAGGAATGTATATGTCACAGAGTAGATGATGCCCACTCCTGGTGCAGTATGTTTATTTACAAAAATCTTGAACACAGGGAAAGGCAGGGGAAGGTTGATGCATTGGTAACAGTTTCTTGTAGGGGGATCAGGAGGTGTCAGCTTTTGCAAGAACAGCAGGAAGCTGCAGGTCTGTGCTGAGCTCAGCTTGAAGCTGCAGGCCTGTGCTGAGCTCTAGCTTGAAGGTCATAATAGGGAGACATGCCCTCATTCTAGGCCTTGTGACTGAGCAACTGTTGCAATTTGAGGTCATTTGGTGTGGGTGGCATGGCTCAGGACTGTTTCCCTAAGAGCACATGCCTCTGGCTGCAAACACATGTCTACCTATACAGGATTTAACAAAGTTTAATTTGGGGATAATCAATAAAATGTCATGCTCTGCAGATATTTTACTTTGAGTAATTCATAATTTCAGATGGGAACATTATTAATGATTGCAATTATTTTTTTCTCTTTCCTCAAATATAATAATCCAAAAAAGATTTGATTGGACTTCTGGGTTATACAGTTTGAGGAAATGAAAGGTGAATGTTAGAAAAGAAGGATGATTCAGTCTGTTACATTGGTTATGGTAGAAAGGCATTATGAGTTAATCGTATGCAAAAATTCACCAAATCATAGAATCAAATTCATTGTCTAAACAATGTAGAGAATTGTATTGTTTACAATTGGTTATACATGTAATGTATGGTAATGTATTGTTTATAATTGGAGATGGTTATATAGTTGTGGGTGAAACACAAAGTGTGGAAGAGTTTCTTAATCCAAGAAGTTAATTTTAAAAAATACAGGCTTAATTATCTAAAGGTATTTCTAATCTGTGAACATTCACTTTACTGAAAGTTGGTTGCAGCATTTTTTTCAAGCACAACTTCTGCCAGGAACAAATCAGAAGACATTATAATAGAACCTAGACCCAGAGATGTGATTATGAAGTTAAGTTTAACCAAAGACCAAAAATGGACCTTGTAAAGTAGTATGTAGAAAAGAACAATGTGCCATATAGTAAGTAAATCATATGTTTTGATACCTTGATCAATTGTGATAAAGGTCAGATAATAGTTCAGCAACTGTTATGGACAAATGTGTCTTTGGAAGCTTTAGGAAGTGGGAAGTTGTAAAAGCCTGGTGGAACCTAACGAGAGAAGGGCCTTTGACACATCCGTCTTTGCTTTTAGAAGCAGGTCTATCCAACTGTAATTCTGAAGCAGCTCAGTAGCACATTTTGCAAGATCATAATTACCCTAAATTGGTCCTGTAAGGCTGCTACAAATACTCATCTTAGCTATGATCAAAGAGTGACCTTCTTGCCCAAAGTCTTGATGAAAACGCTAATACATGACGCTGCAGGCATGCCTACAGACATTTATCCTGCTTTAAAGCTTGCATCAAGTCGGAGACTCAGTACCAGTCATTTTCAGTTGCAGTGCAGGACCAGTCCTTTCCTGAATGGCGATCTGCTCATAACACAGCTAAAACCAGTGCAGTGTAGTGCAGTGACTGCACCTGTCAATACAGTAGGTGAAACCACTTTCTCTGGATATAGCTGAGGACTCTGAAGTGGACCTTTGTCTAATTGTCAGCCTTAGTGACTGAGTTCATGGAGACAGTTCTGTTTGCCCAGGGACTAGATAGATCCACATTCACCTGAGCTACTGGTGACAGGTCCACCAACCACATCCATGAAGCTAAATGGTCTCCCAATGGTCATAACTCAAAAACATAATAGAATCAAATTATTAAAAGATGAAGACAAAGAAAATGTTGAAAGCAGCAGGAGGAAAATTGACTGTCATGTATAAAGTACCCTCCCACAACTTCCCTAAGACTATCTAGTTTTTGTAGTAGCTGCATTGAAGGTCAAGAAGTGAGTCTATATGTTTAGTTATAGTTATCATGAGGTACATCACATCCCTACTACTAATTTATCTGATACTTAAAAACTTACAAAGTGGACCACTATCTTCTAATTCCCTTAGTTCCCCAAACTCCTCCTTTAGTAGTCCTGTTAGTTTCAATTTTACAGTTAGGTTTCTAGAATCCAGAATATAACTGTAGAATCTATTTAGATTTCTAGTTGGATTGCCTTTGGTGTTCTCTGACCCTTTGTTTTGACACTTTATAGCATATACATGAGTTATACCACCTGCTATTTGTTTGTCGTTTCTGGCATATTTTGCTTAGCATATTCCCCTCTGGGAATTTTAGTTGTGTAGTTACAAATGGGGAGAGTCCATGTTTTTAAATTTTATTATATTTGTAAAATATTTATTTATGCATACAAGAACTGCAGTACAGGACAGAGAAGTGGTGTGTGTGTGGGGGGGGGGGGGTGAGTCACCAGAGACAGTGGGTCAAATCTACTGAAATACACTGCTAAGGGGCACAGCAGGTGAGGCAGGAGAGATCTGCTGTGCCATGCGGGTCACCTCCTTGGTCAGGCATTGAACTCTGCGGCAGTGACTAGATAACGTCACAGTGCTGTGCCTTAACCATTTGCGCCACCAGGGAGGTCCTGAAATTCACGCTTTTTATAGTTGAGTAGTATTCCATTGTGTGTAATACTACTATTTCATCTTTGTCTTTGGGCACATAGAATGTTTTCTGTTCTTGGGTAGCTCAAATAGTGCTGCAATGAACATAAGAATGCCTAAGTCATTTTGAATTAGTGTTTTATTCATTCCTTGGATTAGATATATAGCAGCAGGACTGTTGAATCACATGGTAAATCTATTTGTATGTGTTGAGAAGCCTTTA
This sequence comes from Galemys pyrenaicus, assembly GCA_019455555.1. Lineage (NCBI taxonomy): Eukaryota > Metazoa > Chordata > Mammalia > Eulipotyphla > Talpidae > Galemys > Galemys pyrenaicus. Next base: position 632,564 of record JAGFMF010011781.1, on the reverse strand, counting down.
TGCTATTTTCTAGGGAATGGGCCAGTCTACGTGCTCACCGACCTTGTGTGAGGGTTCCTTGTCTTCCACACGCTCACCAACACTTGATGCTTCTAGCCATGTTGATATGGACTGTTTCCCATAGATGTGAGATGGTATCTCACTGTGGTCTGTGTGTCATTTTTGACATATTCCTATTCAGCTCTTGTGCTCTTTTTTTTTTTTTTGGACTGGGTTACTAAACTATTGCTTAGTAAGTGAGCAGTTTGCCAAGGGAATTGCTGTATCAGAGCATTGATATAGATGAGCTACCTGGTGCCAACAGTAAAATAATTTATTGGTTTATGGTTTTATCTTTCCAGAAAAATATTCCCTGGACCAAATACCTAAATCATGTTGGCACAGGTCATCTCAATTCATTGTACTATTTATTAGCTACATCATGATCTGCCATGGTGATTAAGTAGGTCAATCAAAGTTTTAAAGCCTGATTTTATTAGATGTATTTTTCTAATATGTGATGTGTACATTTGTTCATAACAAATGTACTCATACTTTATTCATATTTAATTAAAGGTGTTTATCTAAGATTATAATATCAGCATTTTGTAAATGTCTGTGTTCTGTTCTGTTAAGCATGCCAGAATTCAAACAACACTGTTTTGGATATTTACAATATTCAAAAGTTTATTTATTGTAAAATAACTTCAGTGGACATGTGAACAGAGTACTTCCTAGGAGTATTATGTCTTTTTGTTTTGTGTTGCAAATTATATGAGATCCATATTTCAATGTTTTCTCAGTTTCAATGCAGGAGAAAATGTAACTTATTTGAAAGTAGTACTGGCATCTATAAATCAGTAAATTAGACACTGATTTAATTTCTACATCTTATATTCAACAATCAAAATGTTGTGACAATTTCCATATGCTGCTTTAACTAGAAAAGCAGTCACATTAGACACCATATTTCCATTAAATATATTCATATTCAAATAGCATGATGCAGAGGAAATATAGCAATAAGTGGCACATTATTATACAGCTTATTTCTCGTTTAGGGTTTCACTGAGAAATTTCTATACAAACTCCTATCAAAACACCACAGCTAAGATTAAGTTCAAATGTATTTATTCTAGAAATTTATATTGACTCCTCAAACAAGGAATACCTCTTTATAAGTCTTATAAAAATTCTACATAATATTTATACTTTGAAAATTCATATCAAAACCAAATCTATTATATATTGATTTGGAGACAATATTATTTAAGTACCCTAATATAATTCATTGATCAAGTTATTCATAATTTTGAAGTTTCCTAAACCAATATGTGAGGAAACTGATGGCAGATTCCTTCTTTTTTTCTGTAAAAAAAAAAATTGTTTTGTTCAATTCTTTTTTAAAAACATGGTTAACAATTTCATATGCAGTAGTGACAAAATGCACCCAATTTACATGTGTCAACAATTCAATAAATCTTAATACATGGACACAATGTATTTCAAACATATTGTGCGAAAGTAGGCCATGTTGCAGTTAACCATAGTTATAGTGCTCCCAGTAAACAGCTAATATGAGAAATTAGAATTCAAGCTTTAATCTGAAATAAGGGTCTTTGTGACAAGTGACATGAAACAATAATTATATGAAGTCATGCTAAAGGGAACTTTCTTTCAAAAATCACTTTGTGCTAAGGCACCATACTCATCTAGAAAAAGGTCTTGAAAAAATGTACCTGAGATTTCCTTTTTTAAAAAAAAAATTACTATTTATACACAGAAGAACTGGGATGTAGATGAGAGGTGCAGAGAATGAGAGACTTCACAGACACAGAGTGGGGAGCAGAACTGGTGAATCTACTGAAATTCTATTGAAATACACTGCTGAGGGGAACTCTGAGACAGGAGAGGGGAACTCTGAGACAGGAGAAGTCTGTTGCTCCATATGGGGGTTAGCTCCCTGGTTGGGGATTGAACTCAGAGGGCAGTAGGGATAGTGCTCAGACCTAACCCCTAGGCCACAAGGAAGGAACCTGCCTTTTTTTTTTGTTAGCTTTGGTTTAGTTTACTCTCACCTTTTAGCTGTGTGCCCTTGCAACAAATTTAATGTGAAAGTTGGCTGCTGCCAAGTAACATGTTATATTAGTGAGCTTCTAGAAATAAAATTTTCTAACAAATGGGGATGAATACATAGGATACATGTCTTTATTTCTAAATAAAGTTATCATCTATGTGGTGTTAAAAATAAATAACCCCTAAAATAGTGCAGATTCTTCAGTATAAGACTAGTGAGGGAGGGGACAGAAACTAGTTGGGTAATAGAAATTTTGCCAAAGAGAATATACATACATATTTAAAGTATGGAAAAGAGATGGAGTGGAAGAACATGAGAAAAGTGGGGAATATCACCCACTTTGGCATCTTGGTGAAGTGGAATTGCATGATTGGTACTTATTTATTGACTGTCTTGTTCGAAATGCATGGCTCTTACTGTTTTCCATTGAAAGTGTGCATTAAGACCAGTAGGTAAGATATTTATCATAATTTAATACACCTTGGGCTTCAAGTCAAATCATGTACAGTTGGAATGAAGAGACAAGATAAATACAAAAGATAACCCAGGAGTAAAATAGTACTGCCAGTACTCATAGACTCCTCCAACTTCTTTAAAATTACATTGCCTCTCCTAAAGGTATGCTTATTTAACGCCACATAGTTGATAACTCTATTTGGAAATAAAGATTTCTATCCTATGTATTCATCTCAATTTGTTAGAAAATTTTAATTCTAGAAACTCATTAATATAACATGTGGCAATTTCACATTGTTTGTTGCTAGGGCACACAGCTAAAAAGTGAGGCTAAATTAAAGCAAAGTATCCTATTTCTGTTTTAAGATTTTGTGTTAATAATGATCTCAAATCTTCCACCTGCGCAGTTTTCACAGACTTTGACATCTATTCAGAGAATCCTTTCTTCTAGTTCTAGCTACAATGTGAAAATAACAAAACCTGAAGATGTCAAGTTACAAAAATCAAACATTTGCCCTGAGACTACAACTAAGCACTGGAACAATGAAGAGTTTCATATTAGTAAAATTATACTAAAAGTCTTATAGAATGTTGCCAGTCACTTGCTGGCACTTAAAGGTTAGCAGAGTTGGTTGTTTAAATGGTGTATAAAAGGTCAATTTCCTTAAATATGCTTTTCTTATTTTTACTTAAAAACTGTCATCAAAATTTTAAGTAAAATTTGTTCATCTGTAGCATGTAATCTCAAAGACAATTCTATGAGCATTTCAGAGCAATTATGACTTACTCCTTCTCACATAGAAAATAAGTCTGTGCTGTTTTGCTGAGATACTTTATGAGACCAGAATCTGTCTGAAAGTATTGATGTTCTTATTACTAGAATTCTTTTCCTTCACAATATTTTACTTACTTTTTCATTAAACAGAAATACTGACTACTCATTTTTAAGTATTTTTAGAACTTGTATTTAACATCTCTATTTTAATGGACTGCCTCTCTGTTATCAAAACTGACAGAAAAGCATACCCAAAAAGAGAGCAGTAACAGGATATAAAAGGATATAGCTCAGGGTATATAATTCAGAACAGGATAGGAATAACTAACCTAGAAACTAGATACATTATAAAAAGTGAAAGAAAACATAAGATTTCAATTAGCTCATAAGCATCTACTTTTCTTATAATGGATATTGTTATTCACTATGAGCTTACTTAGCTAAGGTCATATTTGATAATAACCAAATATAGAAGATGTTTAATCAAACTATAAAAAGAATCCTTGATCATAATAAAAGGAGAACCTCATCTTAAATTATTTTTTGTCTATGGTATAAGATAGAGGTCTGGTTTCATTCTTTAGCATGTAACTGTCCAGTTTTGGCAATGCCATTAATTGACAAGGCTTTTCTCCCTACATTGCTTTTTGTTGACCCTTTTGTCATAAATTTGTCCATATATTTATGTGTTCATTAACTATGTTCCATTGATGTACAGGTCTATTTTTTAATACCAGGCTGTTTCAGTTACTATAGCTTTGCAATATTGGAGTACGTTTGAGTCAGAGAGAGTGATACCCCTACCTCTATTTATTTTCTTTTTTTGGGGTCAGGGTTATTTTGGCTATTTGGGATCTTTTCTGGTTCCATACAAATTATATCAACTTTGTTCTTCTGTAAAGAATGCCAATGGGATCTTACCAGGGGCTGTGCTGGATTGTGATGTATTTCATATTGCTTTGCGCAGACTGACTGCCATTTTGAAACAACTGACCCTTCTGATCCATGAGCACCGAGTGTCTTTCCATTTCTTTCTGTCTTCAGTTTCTTTCAAGGATATCTTGTAGTTTTCAGTGTACAGGATTTTTGCCTGCTTAATTTTTTTTAATATTTATGATATAAGAGCATAGTAGGGGTGGTGAGAGCATTTACCAGAGACAGAGTGGGGAGCAGAACAGGCAGACTGACAGAAATAGACTGCTGAGGGGAGCAGTGGGTGAGGCAGGAGAGGTCTGCTGTACCACATGGGTCACCTCCCTTGCCAGGGATCGAACTCACACTGTAGTAGCTGCAAAAGCCTCACAGTGCGATGCTCAACTCCTTGCGCCATCATGGAGGCCCTGCTTAGTTAAATTTATTTTAGGTGGTTTTTTTTTTCTGTTATAATTCTATATGGAATTAATTTCTTAAATTCTTTCTGTTTCTTGCGTATAAAATACAACAGATTTTTATATGAACTAGCCTGTAACTTTATCTATAATAGGTTTTTGTTGAGTCTTAACACCATTGATGGGAATATAAATAGGGCAGTCGCTATGGCTAACGCGAGAGTCTGCAAAAAAATTAAGGATAGAATTATAATCAAACTGCTTCACTTTTCCGTATTTATCGGAAGAATACAAAACACAATTTCAGAGAGAAATATAGACTCTAATATGCATTGCTTCATTATTTATAATAGCCTAACAACTATAAAAAGGAAATGAAATCTTGGGATTTGCAACATGGGTAGAACTTGAGGCATTTCTGCTCTATGAAATAAGCTAGAAAGAGAAAGATAAGTACTGTATCATTATGTTCTTGTATAGACCATAAAGAAACTGAGCAAATGAGCAGACAAAAGAAAAACTGGTATGAACAGACTGGAGGTTACCAAAGGGAAGGGTATAAGGATGAGAGGAATGGGTAGCAGAAGCATACTGGATGGCTGTGGCTGGTAGCTACGCTTTTGATAGCATGTGGTATGGTTTATACCTTTGGTGGGGGGGGGGGTTGTGGAGCTGTTTTCATGAAACATGTACATTGTTGTAAACCAATTTATATATAAGAAAGGGATAAATAAAGATTTTGAATCTGGTAAAGCAAAGGTAAATTTTTAAAAATCCAAAGCATTTTTATAATGGAATCTCTTTGAATGTGTAATCAATACTGTGTAGATAGTTTTGCCATACTTAAAGATGTAACACAATGCCCAGGTTGCAGAGTGTTGCTTTTATTGTCACCCTTATATCAATAACTTTCAATTTTAGTCACTCTTATAGCCATCTGTACACCTTTTACAGTATCTCATAGTTAGAAAGTAAACTTTCGTGGGATACTTTTTCTTTATTTTTAGCAAAGATCAAGTTACATTTAAAGATAAGGATAAAATATTAAGTAACTAAGTTTACTATGCTTTTTGTAAGATTTTTTTCCCTATTGCTCTTCAAAATTTGATTTTATTTTTAAAGATTTATACATACAAGAACTGGGGTGTAGGCCAGAGGTACGGGTGAGAGGATTCACCAGAGACAGAGTGGGGAGCAGAACAGGTGGATCTACTGAAATGCACTGCTGAGGGGAGCAGTGGGCTGGACAGAAGAGGTCTGCTGTGCTATGTTGGTTAGCTCCCTGGCAGGGGATCGAACTCATGCTGCAATGGCTGCAGATAGCTTCATAGTGCTGTGTCTTAATCCCTTGAGTCACCAGGGAAACCCTGCTATTCAAAATTTTAGATGACATGTTCTTGCCAGTCACTTTCTGGAATGAAGATATCCTTATTTAAAAACTCTGATATGTTCATCTAGTCATTTTAAATAGCATTTTATGGATATGTCCTGATGCAATTATATTTAAGAGTCTGTTAACAGTTTCACTTTGTATTTGACAAACTCATCATTTCTCTGCAGGTTTGGACCAAATACAACTAAGACAATCTTTTATTTAAAAAAAAAAAACTATTAGCATTGTCTTTTTATTTGATTTTACTCCATTGCATTTCATAAGTAAAACAGCTATAATAGCTTGAGACAGTCTTTGCTAAGTATCCTGTCATCTGGATTTTGACTGCCTTTTTGTAAAGTTGTTCTCTTTGAGTCAGTAAAAATGTTAGTTCAGTGCTGTATTTTGAACTCTATCAGGGACATAAGTCTGGTTTGTTCCCACAATTATTTTTGATGATTAATTTATTTTAATAAATTAATAGATTTATTATTTTTAATAAGTGTGTAATTTTTCCTGTCTTTGATGACTAGTTCACTTGCAATCACTTTTGATAATTGCTGTGCTAAAATCAATAGTCCCTTGTACTTGCATAGTTTTGTTTTTCTGTGAAGAGCAATGACTCCAGGTGGTACAGGAAAAAAATAAAATCTATTTATACTTAGCTGTTAAGTTTACATTGTTTTCTGATAGGCAGATATATTTAATTTGTTGCTGAAAACGTTCTATTCAGGATATTTCACTAATAGAAATCCTCTTGAAGTTATTAGATTCTTTAAGTGATAAGTTATAAATGCCAGCACACAATGTTCAGAATAAGCCAGTTTCCCAATTTCTTAACCTCCAGATTTACAATTGCCTCAGTGTAAATTACAATTTACAGGATGAGCCCTTCACCCCCCAAATATAACTTCCACTGTGATTGACTCTACATATCTTATTGGTTTTAAAAATTTTTATACCCAATATTAATTTATCCATACACAAATTTATGAACTCATCTTCAGATACTAGGATAAAAATGTTGATATGAAAATGTGGAAGAGGTGACAAGATGTCTAATGTGCTCTTTCCCTGAAGCACCTGATCCTGCCTCATGTTGTATTAAATGCTTTTTTTTAGGGTTAGGGTTAACAAGCTAGAAACTATTATCTTAGGTTTGACTGTTTGTCTCCATCACCAGTCCTCATAGTCTGTATTTTACGTATGCTAAAAAAAGAAAATGTGGACAACCATATGTAAGCTGAACACCTATTTGTGTATGTGATTTAAATGCACTAGGTGTTCATATTTTGAGTTTTAAGGCATTTTCCTACCTTCTCTTTAGGACACTGATGTAATTCTTTTTCTTTAAAGGGACCATAGATAAAACAATGAAAGAGTTTAAGTTAATTATTATTTTAAAGTTTGCTTTTTACTCTTGAAAAAAGATAAATGTGGTTGCTTCCAAGGCTGGGGTTTTCTTCTCATGGATACTCATTACTCTTCCTTTAAGAACACAAAACAATTTTTTTTTCTGGAGAAATATACCTGCCATAGTGTATTGATTTCTTTATTTTTTTTTTTTGAGGAATTTGAATGTGCAACTATATTTCTTCCCACTGGGAAACTCTAAACCACACTAGTATTACATTTTGAAGAGAGGAAGATGGAGTAAGATTAGGATGGGAAGGAAGATAAATGAGATCAATTTCATGGAAGTAAGGCCTTTTATCTTTTTTCAATGACTATAGCTTGCTCTCCTATGAATTCTTTCTTTTCTTTGAAACACACACACACACACACACACACAGAGTTACATGTTGGCAATGCAAGAAATTCATATTAGTGGGAAAGTGGGTCCCTTCTCATAGTGACTGTGGACCATAAGAAGAGCTTGGGTGTCCACATTCACTTAGTGGAAATGAGACAGCTCTCCTGTTGGAATTTCAAAGAAGGCCTGTGAACAGTCTGGACTTTTACCATTGCTCAGTCCTAACAAGGCTGCAGTGGTGATGTTAAAAATAGTTGTGTGGTGCTTACAGATTTATACATACAACAAAATTATCCTACATACACAAACTTCATACCTGTGTGAAATTTTTGCTTTTAACAATGCACTGTGTATGTAACATGTAGCCATTGGGAACACAGAGTGAAGGTCCATAGGCAAATTATTTGTGTAATCTTGTCAACTTCTTGTGAATCTATCACTTTTTTCCCAAGCAAAAGCTTTGAAAGAAATAAATAGCAGATATTAAGAAACTGTTTAAGAGCAAAACTTGCAGAGTATACAAACATTTCTGAAAATCAATGAGTAATTAATAAGCACAAAACGAAAAAGGAACTGGGCGGGTACTTCATGCATGAGGATATGTGGGGGGGTGAGGGTGGGGAAGCAGAGGGTGGGGGTTAGGGGTGTGTGTGTGTGTGCCTGTCCAGAAATTATAATGACCCTATGCTTGAAACAGTAGTATATGATTATATTTCGGGAGATCACATCTTGTTAAGATATTCAGAAAATGAAGCAATGGTTTGTTTTATGTGTTTTGTGATTGAAACCTGTCTGGAATGTCAAAAAAAAAAAAAGCCAAGTTAGGGTTTTGGAACAATGCATAGTAAACTTTCTGCAGTACATGTTGGGTGAACTAAGACTTAAAGGGTAGATAGAGCTATATAAACAAGTTCTGGTGGGGAGGGTGGGAACATGTCCTAAATAGGGAAAAAATATGTTCCAAACGGAGACTTAAACCATACTGATTTTTAGCAGATTTGTCATTTAAAGATATTTTGTTATTTAAAGAGCCATCCTTGATTGGGAGGGGCAGGTAAATAGGTAATATAAGTAAATAGCAATCAGATAAGGAAGAAAATGTGAAAACTAGAACTTTCAAGGATTTCAAGCAGGTTGAGAAACTTTCTTAGACATTTTTAGAAAAATCATTACTCAGTTTGCCAGGGGTATGAATACCAATGGCAAGTCTGGAGTAGAGGAAAAAGGCAGGAGGCTACATTAATAATAAAGTGGTAAATTGAAAATAAAATTAATTTACATGATGGTATACACAGTTGAAGAAAGGGGAAGATGCTATATATTTTTGAAGTAAAATCCCACAGGACTTATATATTGTTGTAATTTTATGTATTGTGGTGGTGAGAAAACTGGTTTGATTTGATTGCAACTGTCAGAACTTGAAGTTTCTGGGTCAAAATATCCTTATCTATTTAATTGGGATCCCCAATGGTTCACACATTGAGAGGTATCCTCTTGATACTTGGAATGATAATTTACCTGGAACTCTACCACTATTTGTTTATAACCCCTACATGACACTCCAAGGTCACTCTGTCTCTTCGTTTACTTCTGGATCACTTTGATATACCCATTTTCCCTGATTTAATTACATTTTTTAAAAGTTCTCTATACACATGTAGGTTTTTGATGCATCTGTCTCAGCCTTCAGTTGCCTCCTTGGCTAGAGTCTTTCTTACTTACCTCTCCCACCCTCCCTTATCTCCCTTAGCCTTTTCCAACTCACCTACATTATCTTAACCTCAGAGCCCCCAGGATGTTTGTTGATGTCTAGTATTTTTTTAAGTGTCTTATATTGTCAAACGGTCTGTTATGCAAATTCCAGTATTTGTTTTTTTTTTTAGAATTTTGACTTGTTTTGCCATGTATAATTCTTTTAAATTCCCTCCATTTTGTAGACAATGGTTACATGTCATCCTTTCTTAAAGCCATGTTATATTGCATGGTGTCTATGTGCCTCATCTTTTTGAGCCATTCTTTGATATCAGCTGCTTAAATACTATAGCTATTATAAATAATGCTGCCGTGGACATTATAAGACACACATTGTTGTTGATAGTTTTGTATTCATTGGATATATACCCATTATTGGTATAACTGGGTTGTATGGCATTTCTATTTTTATTGTTTTAAGGTAGATCCAGATGGCTTTCCATATGTTTCATCACTTCATATTCCCAACAACAGGGTAACATGTTCCTTTTTCTCTGTATCCACTCTAGTACTTGTGGGTTTGATTGGGTATCTCACGGTAGATTTAATATTCCTCTTACTAGGAGTGATGATAAACATTTTTTTCAAATGTCTTTTGAATAGCATATTCAGTGAATTGCTTGTTCCCATCTCCTGCCCATAGGTGATTGTGTTATTTTTTGTTGTTGTTCCATTGCTTATGTTTTTAAATATGTCTTGAATATGAATCCCTTATAAATTACATAGTGTATGTTTTTTTCTCATTTAGTAGGGTGTCTATTATTTTGCTGCATTGAGGTTTTTGAATTAGGTATAATCCCAATTGGTTATATTTGCTTTTAATTCTCTTGCCATAGAGGTTGTGTGAGCAAAACTATCTTTATCGTTGATATCATGGAATGTATTGCCAATGTTTTCTACTATGTATTTTATTGTTGTATATCTTATAGTATATCTTTAATCCATATGAAATGTTGGATGGGATGTTAGGAGAAACCCAACTATATTCTTCTATGTGCAGTTTTCAAGTTAGATACCATACCTCCATTTCACTCAATTTTTCTTAAGGTTGCTTTTTCAATTTGAGGCTTTTTGTGGTACCATGTAAACTTTGATATTTTTGTTTCAGTTCCTTTGATAAATATTGCAGGGATTTTGGTGGATACAAATATAAATGTGATATCATTTTAGGCAAAATAGTCATTTTGATTTTATTGAGTCTCCTCATTCAAGAGCACAGGTTATCCTTCGATCCTCTTAAGTTGCCATCTAAGTCCTCTAATAACGTAGTTCTCATTGTATAGGTCTTTTACCTCATATGCTAGGTTGATTCTAAGTTACTTAATTATTTTTGAAGCAACTCTAAGTGGAATTACCTTCTTCTTTTGCTTCTTGTTTATTGCTTGTATATACAAATCTGTGGATTTTGGTCTGTTATATTTATTTCCTGTTTCTGATAACATTTTTATGGGGTCTTTAGGATTTTGTATATATAATATCATACCTGAAAATTGTGATAGTTTCATCTCTTATTTGGATTCCCTGTATGATCACTCTTCGGGCCTTCTGGCTAAGCTCAAGTGTGAATTCTCTATATTTAATGTTTGTCTGATCTTGCTAATGCCTCTAATACAAAGTTAAATAGAAACAACAAAAGACATCCTTGTTTTGTGTTGGATTTTATGGAAAAAACTTCTAGTTTTTCAACATTGAGCATTATTTTGGTTATTGGTTTGTTATAGATGGTCTTTATTATACTGAGATGGGTTCCCATCTAGTTCAGTTTTTTCTTTTCTGTAAATGGATGTTAAATCTTATCACATGCTTTCTCTGTATTTATTGGCATTATTGTGAGTTTTAGCTTTCCTTTTGTTGACATGGTACATTGCACTAATTGATTTACATATATAAACCATCCTTGCATCCCTGAGATAAAGCCCACTTGATTGTGATACATAATCGTCATGATACAGTGTTGAATTCAATTTGGTAATACTTCACTGAATATTTTTTATCAGTAGTCCTGAATATTGGTATTTACTTATGATGTTTTTATCTGATTTTGATGTTAAGATAATGTTGGCATCATAAAATATACTTGGGAAGATTTCTTCTTGTTTTTTAAAAACAATTTGTGCAAGGCGGACATTAGTTCTTTACAAGCTTGGTAAGGCTCATTTGTAATGCTATCTGGTTCTGTGCATTTGTTTCTGGAAGAGTTTTTTTTTATTAATATAAATTTCCACATTTGTGATGAGTTTGTTCTATTCATTTATTCTTGTGTTTTTGTTGGTATGTTAATGTAGACATTTATCGTTTCATCAAGATTACTGAATTTATGCAAATAGTTGTTCATAGGAACTTCTCAGTCTTCTGTATTTTCTGTTGTACTCATACTGATTTATTCTTTGTGATTCTGTTTAATGTTGTCTTTCTTGTTAGCCTAGGTAGGGGGGTGATCTATTATCTTCAGAAAGAACCATCTCTTATTTTCATTGATACCTTTTTCCCCTGAAGTCTTTTGATTTCTATTTATTTCAGTCTTTATTTTTCCTTCTTCTAACTTTGGATCTTCTTTGTTCCCATCAAAATGGATCTGAGACCTAAGCATAAGAAATACAACTTTAGGGGCCTCCCTGGTGGCACAGTGGGTTAAGCAACGCACTACGAAGCAAACCACAGCCACTGCAGCACGAGTTCAATCCCTGCTGCCGGCCAGGGAGGGGA
>JAGFMF010011781.1:559158-620316 GCA_019455555.1 Galemys pyrenaicus | reverse complement strand
CCGCTCTCTCTGGTGAATCCTCTCACCCCCCTCACACCTCTGGCCTGTACCCCAGTGCTTGTATGCATAAATAAATAAATCTTTAAAAAAAAAAAGAAATACAACTTTAAAAACTCTTACAAAAAAATCTCAGGGGAAATACTTATTAATAATTAATATCATGAATAATGATGAAATAATAATTGATACATTTTTGGAAATGACACTAAAAGGAAAGCAGAAAAATCTTAAAAAAAAAACTGCTTAAAACCTAAGTTATATTGGACACATATACATTGTAGTCTACATTGATATGTTAAGTTATACATATTACATACAGATGTCACATTTCTATGTATACACTGAATTGTATTTAATATTTGTCTATCTAAGTTATTCCCTTGCATCACTGCATTTTGTTATAACTCTGTGTACAGTGTTCTAATATACACACTTGTTTTAGGACTTTAGTGCTTTTGGCATTTCCTTTCCCAACTTTCCAATATTATTTTCCATGGATTCTAGTCATGACACTTTTGTTGTTTGTCATATATACCAGGCTCTTGGCTCCTCCTATTGGCTTCATTACCTATAAGTTACTTTAGTTACCCTCCCATTTTTATCAGTTGAATGCCTTGCTCTTACTCTACCATGCAATCAATGTATAATAATTTAATTTGTTATCAGTGTATTATCTTGGGAGACTAAAAAGTCCCCAGGAAGACATGTCTTTTCTTTGACTGAAACAGGACCTTTTTTGGAGTTAACTCCATAATCAGATCATCATTTCTCAAAAGTATGATCTATTAAAATTTAATTAAGAAATATTAACTGTCAGCCATTTTGCTTGGCACAAAATACAAATACATGCATATATTTTTTTTCAAAGAAATTATTCTCAGAATCGATTTTGTTAGGTCAGATCAAATTAGATTGTTTGGCCATTTGTGTGACAGCAAACCTAGTTTTGTCAGCTCTGAAATGCAAAATCCCAAAGTGCTGACTTCTGCCGTCAACATAATCACCCTGCCAGTGAAGCAATTTGCTCAACCATGTGGACACAGGCCTTAAAATAAAAATTCTACCATAATGTTTGCCTGACCTACTGCCTTTCAACTTCCTGCATAACTTATGAAATCACCTTTGAATGCGGGACACTCTCTTAGATCTGTCTACTTAGTGGGCGTTTGAAGGTTCAGGGGACCATAAGCACTTAGCTAACACTCTATAAATCACCCCTGCTACTCTTCCTCATCTGTTGTGCTCTGATGGTACTGGAATACCCTTCAGGGTATGTGTTGCATGTTTCAACTCTTCATATCAAATACCATTTTCAAAAGTTTAAACATCATGCACATTCTTTTTTGTTTTATGTATATAGTACACTGTCCTTGTCCTTTCCAAGTTGTATCATTTTTTTATTGAGATAAATTGGTTTGTGATACTGTGTATGGTTTAGAGGTACAACTTCACACCTCTTCAGATGTATGTCATACCACATTCATCACCAAAGCGCCTATAATCCTTTACCTTGTTCAATCTGGCACACTCACCCATTTGATCCATACCCTATCCCCTTCTGATAAGTTCTTGATACCTGACTGCAGAATTGGCATTATTTTTGTTTAGTTTTTTTCACTCCTCTGTTTTGTTGTTTTATATTTCACATGCGTGAAATGATCTGATACTTGTCGTCCTCCTTCTGACTTATTTTGCTTAGCATAATCCTCTCCAGTTCCAACCATGTTGTCACAGATGGCTGAGTTCATTTTTTTTAAATTTAGGTTATTTTATACTTAATATAATGTATTTATAATGGATGCCTAATCCGATTCTATCTCAGTCTTTTGAAAGTTTAGTATGTTATCTCCCTTGTACTCTGGATCACCTGAAAAATGATGGACATGAGAAAATGAGATTTTATTTTGGAAAAAAAAAAGTATTATTATTTACTCCATTTGAGTATCATTCTAGTGACTCTCTTTACTATTCAAAGACACTGTTTCCTGTGAAGTCATACAAGTGACAACATTCCAACAAATTTACTTAACATTTCAAGGGACTATTTTATATAGCATTACATGTTCCTCTACCAGAAATTAAAGGTAAATATGCAATTCTCTTTAGTAACACATGCTAAAATAAGTATCTGCACAAAATGCTCCTTTTAGAGTTATGTTGAAGAGGCTATTATGTGGATGTGATGTGAGCATGTGCATCTGAGGAAGTTGATGCTACACCTCTGAATTACATACAATGTCCTAAAACAATATTATCTCAATAAAATAAAAGAAAGTAGACTATTTTCAATACCCCTCCAAAAACCTTCGTATTCTCTTTATAAAATGTACTATCTTATATATTTCACAAACAAAAGTATTTTTAAATCAAACTGAATATCACATAGAAAATTTCTATTGGTTATTTTTTGGAAAGCTATAAACTCTTGGGCTTTCAGAGCTGATAACATATCTGACAACTGACCTTTAGTTATAATACCAAAATGAGATAGTATAACAATACCAATGCTTTATTATTTTCAGTTGAAGCCATTAGGGACAAAATTGTTTTGAATATTTACTAGGAAGGAGTCCTAATTATGTTATCTATCTGGGAATAGACATACATTTCCTATGCTTCCATATTTTTATCTGCATTATCCACTAGCTGTAGGAAGGAAGTGAAATCAATTAATTAAAAATATCATTAAACTTATTCTTATAGATGACATATGCTTCCTTTAACATAGCTAAAGAATTGGAAATGTCTTTTACTTAAAAATTGATAGCTGTTAATCAGATGTCAAGAATAGTATGTCTTTGGATCCCGTAACACATTTCCTCGTTTTGTATGAATAATTATTGGGGCACAAACCTGAATGGCCAGTGTTCCTATAAGACAACCAGTTTGATACTCTAACCTCAGTCTGGCATATAGAGTATATCCAAAAGTGAGTTTGATGCTGTCCCCGTCTGTTAAAATAAAAATGAAAAACTCTGCTCACTTTTCCCCTCATTTCTTATCTTAATTAGTAAATATATGATATATGTGAATCTCTCATCTCTCTAATTATTCACCAATGTTTTCATCTCCATTACCTCTATTATATAAATAGTGCTGCCCTTCTTAATTATTCATAGATGGTGGCGCTTACTTAGAGCTCTGTCATCAATGACTAGTGCTATTACAGAATCACTTGTTGATCTCTTTTGCCTAACCAGTTAATGCCCAGCCCTTGTTCAACATCTCTACAAAAATTTGATCAACTTAATCATGTTGGAGGAACACAAATCTTTCCCCTTGTGTGTAGGACTACTCAAATCATTATCGTCCCAAGATGGGGAATGTGAGTCACACACACACAAAAAAAATGTACTCAAATAGTTTTATCTAGGTCTGTATGGTTGAAGCAGTAGAGCCCTACATTTATTCTTATTATGTATATGAATGGATGAACAAATAATTGTCTATTACATTTCTCTATAGCACTGGACACTGTACTGAGTAATGTGACAGACCATTGGACAGGAAAGTTGAACATTAGCAATTATGACATGCAGACAGAGGCAAACAAAATTTCAAGAAGTGTTTTGGCACTTCTGATATGGGAGAGGTGCAAATCAAGGATCACTTCATGGAGGAAGTGACATTCAAGTTCAGTCCTTGAATAGGAAAGTCTTTTATTAATTTTCAGGTGGACTTTGAAAATAGTTTAAACTCCCTGTCTT
Source organism: Galemys pyrenaicus (assembly GCA_019455555.1). Classification (NCBI taxonomy): domain Eukaryota; kingdom Metazoa; phylum Chordata; class Mammalia; order Eulipotyphla; family Talpidae; genus Galemys; species Galemys pyrenaicus. The sequence continues at coordinate 616,609 of JAGFMF010011781.1, read as the reverse complement.
CACATCCAGGATCATCTTGCCCTTCTCATCATGTTCCTTCTTTTCTGTCATTCATTTTCCTTACCATGGTATTCAACTGAAATTTTGAGTGATATTAGCTTGAATTTAAGAACTGATATGTTGATTTAGGCCATGACAAATGACACACTCACATCTGCAGGAACTCTGTTTCCCGTGCCTGTTAGCGTCTTTTAGCAATTTCTTCAAGGGAAGCCCTATGGGTATAGCAATTCCAGTTTTACTTAAATGTAACTGCATCGAGTGAAGAAGAAATAGATTATTCCCTTTTGTGTCTTTACCAGAGAGGAGTGATTTCCAGTAACCCCTGAAAATGTTTCTTCATTTCCATTTGCAACACTGACTCATAAGCTATTGCTCCAGTGTAAGGAATGGTAGATAAGTAAAAATCTTTTGTTTTAAATTCTTATTCTGAAAGACAGGCTCTGTCAGCAAGGAAAAAAAAAACAAACAGGACAAGATTAAATTTTGATTAGGTAATCAACAGCATTTTCTTCTCCTCAATTCATTGATCATCTCTTCACATTTAGCTTTCAAAACGTGATCCCTACTCTGAACTCCTTTAACAAACATTTCTTCAACCAGCCACTTGATAGAAAATGTGTCATTCAAAGTATCCTAAAATATGGGGCTAGATAAAAAAGTATTGTCTGTTCGCATATGGAGGATGGTGATCAGGAGGTGGGTAAACTATATGGAGTCAGCTGTGCAGAGATGAATGGAAGCTAGATATTCAGTGCTGATTATATTTGTCAAAATGTCAAACTGCACAGCAGGAACTTTAAGAAAACAAAACAGATAAAACTCTTTGATTATGAGAACAAAATGGTAGTTACTGGAGTGAAAGGGGGACAAGAGTGAACAAATGAGGCAAAGGAGGTCAAATTATGCAGTGTTGGGGGAATACAGACTTTTGGTTGGGCTAATAATGCAGGATATGCAGATACCAAATGACAATGTTTACATCTGAAACCTGTATATTGTTATAAACAATATTATTTTAGTAACTGTTTGGGATAGAGTTTAAAATAAAAGTAAACACTCTTTAAATCATATCATACCAACACTTGCAGAGATAGGGACGTGGACTCCTTCCCCACATAATACGAACCCCTACCTGATTTTCAAAACCCAACTCAAAACAGTGTTTAGCCCAAGCGACCTTCTGCCTGATTTCTCTGGGAACATGGATTTTCCCTTCATTGGTCCTGAAACATTTGCTCTGAAACATTTAAAACCAAGCTCAGAAAGGCCTGATACATGTAGTTTACAGAGTAAGAACCTAACGTTCACTCAGTAATTTTAATCCATGCAAGCGATTTACCTAAATGAATTGATGGAAGGAACAACAACAGCTTGAGGGTTTTGAAATACCCACTCAGGTTTGAATCTCAAATTAGGAGGTTTGAACTCAAAAGAGCCTGTGTTGAACACTAATTGTATTCATTGCAGACTTTGTATCTTTAGAGCATGTTATTTAAACACTCTAGCCCTTAGTTTTTTCTTTTAAAATATGGAGTCAGATATGTATTTAGTTAAATTATATGATACTGCTCTTTTTAAAACTCAAAACGCTCAGTATTCTAATTTCATATGCTTCAACCTATTTCCCAGCGAGTAATTGATATTTTACCTAAGAAATTGATTAAAGTTTGTGGCTTATTCCTTTAGAGTAGTAATGGGAGTTATTATCTATGTTTCCATCTAAGGCAGTTTTATTCCACATCAAACATCAGAGGCTATAGAAAGTAAGTATTGGTCACTTCCATGGAATAACTGGTTAAATCAGAAATCCCAAAGTAAAAATTTCAACGAAGAGAGGACATATTTCCATTCGTTTGCATTATGAAAGAGTTGAGAAGGAAACGTAGCTGCAAATATAGAAAGCTTTAACATATTTATTTTCAAAAATCTATTATTCCCAAACATATTAGCTTAAGCCAGGAGGTTTTCCTAAAGGTTCAGGCTCTCTTCCTAAATAAAAGATTTAAGAACCTAAGTAGTTTTTAAATCGAGAAAAATGATTTATTGTCATTGCCTAAAACAAGTCTATCTAATATCTGTTTGCTGACCATCTGATAGGGAAATAGAAGCCTATTTTGAGGCAGTGACATCTGATGCTACTTACGAGGGCCAAATATCCATTTGAAACAATAAGATTGGAGTTGGCAGGGCCTGCTCTGGTCACCTGCACTGAGGTTTGGAAATGCTACTGCCCTTAGCATGACTTCAGGTAAAAGTTGTGTAGACAAGTCAGCACCAGCTACACAATTTGATTTGGCTATAAACACATAGATCTTGGCTAGTAATGGTAGGCAATATGTCTTTAAGTCATACTAACTTCTAAAGCTAACGCCCATAAATAAAAAAATTAGACCAGTAGCTATAGCATTGACACTTTGCATTTCAGGGTTTCAAGTAATTAAACACAAAAAGCAAGAGTTTGGCATCTGATTGGTTGCAAATCATACCTTAGGACAAGGGAAATGGGGCACAGATTTCATTTGCAACATGAATTAAGAAATGTTAGGGCCTGGCTTGACCACCTTTGATTGCTGCCATGAGACATCCATAGCCCTAGTCCATGCTGAAAGGCACCTGGTTCCTGAACCCTCCAAGCAAAGGCTGGCAGTGAAGTTTTGCCTCTCAGGTTGCTATTCTTTCTCCTAAATACGATGAAGCCTATTGACCCTGAAATATACATAAGATGCCACAGCGATTTTTTTTTTTTAATTTAGAGGCAAATGGAATGTGATTCTAGGAGTCAGATTGGTTTTTATGACTGCATTTGAGAGATTTGGTAGGTTGTCTATGAGGGAGCAGTCAGCCCTATAAATTGACTACTGTAGAGAGGAGTGAAACAATAACCAGTCAGTACTATCTAAGTGTAGTTCTCTGGTCTTTTTCTCAGTACAATGTGAAGTGACACATGTTCTTGTCTGTTTTTTTTAATTTGATGGATTTTATAGTATTCTTTAAATGATCTCAGCTAATGAGGTCTCACAAATCTGTGGAAAGGTGATCACTTCCCTCTCTGCTATGGGTTTGCCCTTTATACATGGTGGTAGAAGTTACAACTGTGTTTTGGAACCCTTCATATCTCCTGTCTTCGATAAGGAGGTGCAGTGAAGCTTACTTTATTCATGTATGCGAATCTATTTGTGCTGAATTTATGTAATGTGTAAGACTCCTCTAAGCAGAGAAAAGAAATTGTCTTTGTTTGCTTTTCAAACTGAAAAAAATTATTCATTAACTAGATAAACATGAGCAATAACTGTTATTATGATGATAAATCTATTTTCTGTCTTTTAAAATAAAACATACGTATTCCCTTACTATTGAACCTGGGAAGAACTTTTTAAAGTGATAATGATTTCATCAATGATTTGCCAACCTCTAGCATATTCATTTACTATATTTTAAATTCTAATCATTTATAAAACATAATGCTAGCCAAAGACATTCCTTGAAACTCCACTTTTCAGAACCAATGTCTTCCTACATTGGTTTATTCTTTTCACCCCTCCGAATTTGATCTCTCATGATTTTATGCTGATGGAAATTCTCTAGTAATACTTAGCCAAGAGCTGTGACTTCAGTTGAGACTTTGAACTCCCAGATTTTGTTGTCATTTCTGTTAGTAAATCAGGCTGTGAAAAGGACACGTCTGGATAGATTTTATGTTAGATCTCTGGTATTTGCAGGCTCTTCACATTCATGCTGGATAAGAGATGATTTATGTACATCTTTGGTCTAGATGCCACTTATACAACTCTTTTCTGTCTCCTTATTTCATTAGAACTATAGAGCTAAAGAAAATTTATTTGTAATATAAATTAAAATGTATCCTAAATTTTTAAATGTCAATACAAGGATATTCATTATGTGAATTAGAACAGTTGTTCAATTATGATTTTCCCTCAATTTTAGGAGAAGGGCTATATGCATAAACTGAAATTTCTCCTACCAGTATCAAAGCTGTATTACCATTGTCTAGATCACTAAGCTTATCCTTGATCATAAGAGCCAAGTCAACTCACATATTTGCTTCACATTAACAGTTGAGTTCATAGGCTTTATAGTGCCCATATCTTAGTAGAAAGAATGGAAAATATCTGTAACTATAGACAAACCTTGAACAATTGGAGTTTTAACTGCATGGGGCTGTTCTATGTGCAGATTGAAGCCTCATGTGGAACTTGTGTCTTTCTAGAGCAGGATAGATGGAGTACTAAGTTTTGACTGTGTTGTTCAAAGGTCATCTGTAGATGCTCAGAGGTTGGTAAGCAAAATGGCTACCTTTTTTTGAGTTTTAGGTGCCAGAATCAACTCTCTTCTCTTATTTGCAAAACCAGTTCACATATCACTAGCTATGGTGAAAGAAAATTATACTGGTCAGAATTAGACAGTTAAGACAACTTCATTTAAAACGATTAGAATTAGGACGAGAGAATAAATTCAATTTCAGAAAAGTTAGGAGGATTATTAAATGTTGGGACGAACTAATGGTAAAGGTCAGAAGTGATTGTCACTCTTGATTGTGGTGGTCAGGATATCTGTGGTGATTGTTATCTAAGTGAGGCTTCAACACACACACAGACACTGGGTCTTGTGGCCCTCTCTCTGACTGATTACATTAAAAAAAAAAAAGGCTCTCAGGTATTTGTAAAAAGTATTTGTGGTCTTAAAATTTTTTTTGAAACAGTATTCCATTATATCCTCATAAGTTTCAAGTATGCATTCTAAATCATTGTCTACATACACTACATTAAGTTCAACATAGGAAAATTAATATAAAGCTCATTCACAAAAGGAATATAACCAATAAAACTATATAGGCATCACAACAGTCACAGAAAAAGTATTAACCCTTAATTAAATGGGTATAGGAGGAACATACCTCAACATAATAAAAGGGTTACATATGACAAATCCAGTTAGCATCATACTCAGAGGAAAATAGCTTTTAATTTTTTACCAAGATCAGGAATAAGACAAAGATAGTCACTCTTATCAGTGTTATTAAATCCAGTGCTGGAAGCCCCAGCCAGAGCAATTTGATAAGAAAAGAATATAGGAGGTATACAAATTGAAAAGAAAAATATAAAGGTATTTATATTTTCTGATAACATCGAAAATCTTAGTCATTAAAAAAGCAATTAGAAAGAGTAAAGTGACATGCTATGAAATGTACACCATCTACTGCATTTTTTAAAATTTTTTATTAAAATATTTTAAAATTTACATATACTTGCCATTAATTGTAATCCCCATGTATTCCATATAATGAACAAGAAGAAAGAATAACTCCATTTTCACCTCAGAAAGAATTAAAATATTAGAACAAACTTAACCAAATAGGTGAAAAAAACTGTACACTAAAAACTATGACATTGTTGTAAGTGATAAGAATAATACAGATGTGTCTTGAGTTTGTAGAAAAAAATAGAAGCTCTAGATTCTAGGGAAGCACTAGCATGGTGAGAGTAGGGATTTTCTCTTAATCATTTTGAAGCATCTACATTAAAGGTCATTGCTGTGAAAGTTACAACCCATGTATGTACCATATGGAATCAAAACTAAAAAGTTACAATTATCTCAGTTGCAGTGATTTAATAAAGTATTTGGAAGTGACAGGGTACAAGAGAATTATATATAGTAATTCACCTCTATGCCAGAAATCATAAGTTAGAAAATTTAATGAAATCTTATTCTCAACTGCAATGAGACATGGAAAGACATATAAAACATAATGGCAGTAAAAAAGAAGCTGAAATTTATTCAGTTACAATATATATTTGAAGAAAGAAGAAATGTACTGATATTGTATACTTGAGTAGGGTTGATTAAAGAATTTAAATATGGATTTGTTCATATTTAAATGTCAGAATTTAAATTAATATTTTTGATTAATAAAATTGTAGTAATAGTTCAAATTGATTTCACTCAAAAATTAGGCAAAAATAATGTTTGGTTCATCTGGAAGGATTACCAAGAGAACATACGTAATATACTGCAGCACTGACTGTGCCAGAGAAAAGGAATCTAGGCTTGAAGGTCAAACTGAAAAGAATAAAGGGGTTCTTCAAATGGTGTGGACAGGTTTTAGGGCATAGACATGAGATTAGTGAAGTCCTCCAGAACCTGCAACCTAGGAAACCACTATCCATTCTATCTCTGAAGAGGCGAGAAAGGGAGATAGATCACTTACTTGTAGGAAAGGTTCTTTGCTTGGAGGAGAGATGGTCATCTGAGAGGTCTGGCCCGTGGAAAGCACCAATATCAGAATAGTGAGGAGGGGGGCAGGGAGCAGGGGATAATTACACTGTCTCTTCTTACTCTTTGCTACTCACTCCTGTTACCCTTTGTTCAAATTCCACAAGTCGCCAAGATACTGGAATGAGTAAGTCTGGTCAAAAAAAACAAAAAGAGAGGGAGTGGACAGAAGGGGGAAAAAAATCATAATAGGTACCATAGAAATTTATAAATACAATAAAACTGACATATGAGAAATACATTTGTTGAAATAATGTCTTTTGGTTCTGAAACAAGTAGAATATATAGCAGAATAGAGTATTTAAAAATACACACCTGTATATATCAAAGTTGGGTTGCACTTGGAAACAAGTGACATCCAGATCCTAGTGACCTCCAATGACAAAGTCTTATTTCTTTTATCATGTGTCCACTGCAGTTCAGCTGTGGCTTTGTTCCATGTCACATTCACTCCAGCCCCAGGGTGACAGAGCAAGTTCAATATGTAATATGAACCTTGGAATATGGCCTCTTGGAATGAAAGGGGGACATAAAAACTGTCTCCTTTCTTATAAAATTTCACATAGAAAGCATAATGTGTCCACATTTCTTTGGCTAAAGAGAGTCCTTTGGCCGAGCCCAGTGCCACTGTATTCTAGGAAACAGAGCATTTTTGGAAGTGAGGGAAGGCAAGGCCTTTAAATGTTTGTAGTTAACTAATAGTATAAATGATCACATCCCCTTTTTCTGAATTGAAACTATGAAAGCATAATATAGCAATCAAAGCCCATCTCAAAATGTGTCCACATAATTACATAAATATTGTGAAGTGACTATGTAAGGAAATTACAACAATATGTGGATTTCACTGATGAAGAAAGACAAAATGATATGTTCAAGGTCTCAATCCTAACCAAATTGGAACATGAAGGTTATTCTTTATCCCCCCTCAGTCTCTCTGTTCTCCATGAACAGTCTTTGTTAAACAGAAGGAACTCATTTTTCATTGTTTCTGTTCACACTGTTTATTAAAGATTATGGTCAATGTCAACCTGTTTTAGGGACCTGGAGAGAGATACATGTCAATTCATTCCTCCCCAAATCTCCCTTCTGCTCCCATATATATGAGAAGAAGCACATTCTATTGTTAGATTGTGATAATGAGTGCAGTCCTTGGGCTCAGGTTTCCAGAAGTCCCACGTTGTTTATCCCATAAAATTTTCTAGATTAACTGTGGAAAAGCAACTCATTGTCGTGCCAAATTTGGGGGAATGATAAAGACAGCAGAATACATTTGTCTGGATAGCAAGGTAACAAAACCTCTAATAAAGTTCTTAACAACTCTGCTACAGAGCAGGCCCTAGCTCCGTTGTTTCATTCATACTGTGAGGCCACTGACAATTAGCTGATGACCCTGTTTGAATGACTGGTCAAATGATATCCCCAGAAAAGAAAGAAACTTCAATAGCAGCATTTCTTTCATTACCTAAGAAGACAGTGCAGCATTCTCTTTATCTTTTTGTACAATGAAAAGGCAACTTTGAGAATTGCCTCCTAGGAATTACTACCCTTTAGAAATGATTAAACATATGATATTTATCAGTTTAATTTTATTTTTAAGTTTGGGAAGCACATAATGCAGGTAGATTATGTTCTAATTTGTTGACGTTTTCTCATGATTTGTTGGCATTTTCTTATCTGACAAAACAGTAATTCACAGCCACTCCAGTGTGTGTGTGTTCGTGTGTGTGTGTGTGTTGCTAAGTATACTTAAAACTTGCGGTGGTATGGAGAAATCCATAACATTCTGAAATTCTACTCATAGATGGACACTCAAAACTCTAAACTCTAGCCTATTATATGTGGCTTACTCTGTGGAATTAGCAAAGTTTAGTTAGACCAGAACTGTCAGAGTTTTAATGAGGTCAAGCAGATAGAAAAACAATTACTACTTCATAGAAAAGTAACATGTAAGATATGATGAAAATAGTCCTAGATTATATTATAACATAGCATTATAATAAAGCAAGGAAGATGATGCAAAGTATTAAGGAATTGACATTTTGTTCACATGCTCAAAACAATGTGTTTACTACTAAATTATAACTGATTTGACAAGGGGATATAGTACTGTGTTTAGACATTTTGGTGAAAGTCTCACCTAGACACTAACAGATAAAAAACTTAACATGAGCTCTAATTCCTGCCAGGCCAAACTGATGGCCTCAAAAATTCTTAAAGGTAGTTCTGGGTCAGTAGGTACTTATATAGAGACCTATAAAGTAGTTTATTCTGTTAAAAAAGAAGTGTGTTCTTAGACATAGCAAATACAAGCCTATGGGGGAAAAAAAAAAAACTATTAGCCCGTTTCTCCTTCCTAGATATTAATGCATGCAGTCAAGGTTTGACTTCCACTTTGCAAAGGATGAGTTTTGCCTAAAATTCCCCAGAACACTTGGGCATGTGCCAAATTGTAGTTGCTATGTCAAATAAATCACAGCTTCTATTTTGTAATTTTAACTATTAAAACATATTAGGAAATATGGCCTGTCTCTCTTTTGGCAGAAACACATGATTAAGCAGCTTGGTGAATAGAATGAACAGGTGCTAGGATAAAAATCAGAATGTCCATTCATCATTATGCTTCTGAGGTAAATAAACCTTTTGGGGATTTTACTAGTAGAACATTGCTTTCTTGTTTGGATAGCTTTAATGATTTTTCAGGTGTCTCACGTCTTCCTCTGATAATTTCAGGTTAGCTAATGTGGGAGACAGTCAGATAGTGAAAGCTTACAGTGTGTTAGCTGCCTTATTGTTAAAAATATGTCAACCAGGGGGCCTCCATGGTGGCACAAGGGATTAAGCACCTCACTATGTAGCATCTGCAGCCACTGCCGCATAAAGTTCGATCCCCAGGCAGGGAGGTGACCCACATGGCTCAGCAGACCTCTACTGCCTTGCTCGCTGCTCCCCTCAACGGTGTATTTCAGTCAAGCTGCCTGTTCTGTTCCCCACTCTGTCTCTGGTGAGTTCTTTTACCCCTATACCTCTGGCCTGTACCCCAGTTTTTATATGCATAAATACATCTTTAAAAAAATAAAACATCAACCATTACTGGCCAAAGATACAGAGTTTTGAGTGCATTGTTCAAAGGTCATCTGTAGATGCTCAGAGGTTGGTGAGCAAAATGGCTACCTTTTTTTGAGTTTTAGGTGCCAGAATCAACTGTCTTCTCTTATTTGCAAAACCAGTTCACATATCACTAGCTATGGTGAAAGAAAATTATACTGGTCAGAATTAGACAGTTAAGACAACTTCATTTAAAACGATTAGAATTAGGACAAGAGAATAAATTCAATTTCAAAAAAGTTAGGAGGATTATTAAATGTTGGGACGAACTAATGGTAAAGGTCAGAAGTGATTGTCACTCTTGATTGTGGTGGTCAGAATATCTGTGGTGATTAGATTTTTGTGGACATTCCTCTTAAGGACTGAATAGGGGAGGAAATATCAGCAAAGGACTCTGACCAAAAACTGCTCAGGAATCAGAAAATCTTGGGCAGCAAACCTAGCTTACTGACTGTAGGATCATAGGAAGTTGAATTAAAATCCAGGTCTCATTTTCAGTGCCTTATACTAGGAATACTGACATCTGTCATACGTATAGCACAGACCTGCTGTGGGAATTAAATGAGATAATGTGAAACATTAGAAATTAGAATATTGACCACACTTTCAGAAGATGAAAATAATTTAGTCAACTATAATATCTAAATTCAATTCAATTCTACTCTCAGCTCAATATATCATATTCTCCGAAGTAGTATTGAATGGTCATTTTTATAGACTGGTCTTATTGTGCTTGCTGCATAGTTATTCAATGATTTTTTTTAAGATTCAATGTAATAAAATATTTTTACACAGTAACAATGGCAGAAAAAATAGTGTTTAACAGTACCTTTCAATGAAATCTAATTTATAATTCCTCTTTAATATACTTTGCTATTTATCTGTGTCTCCTATGCCAATTAAAATTTCTTATATCTCTTTTTTCCCTAAGTATAGTTTATGATAATTCATAGAATCACCAAAATCTCTCAATTAAAAATGAATATTTAATTTCATAGTTATTCTGAAGTGATGAACTATAAAGAGTAACTAAATTTGCTGTTAGGAAAAATTTTAAGTGTCCTAAAGGGTTGCAAGATGATATGATAATTTCATCATCTTTTAATGCTGAAGATAATAACCACAGATTTGCAGAATCACAAATATTGTGGATAGAGAAAGAGAGGCACACCATTTATCAACCATGTATTACTGGCAGTAATAAACTATGTATACTATATCTTTTAATCATTAAAACACCTTTAATGTAACTATGTATGTCCCCTATTTTACTGAGTGTCTTACATTAGGATTTGAATACATGTAGTTCAACTTTATTAAAAGTCCATGAAAATTTTCCTTTATGAAATACAAACTACTTTTCTCCTTCTGGAATTGTTAAAATTTTTACTTTTCTTTCTTTTACTAATTATAAGTATAAAGCTGGATGTCAATGAAGTGAACATACCCAGGTAACCAACACCTGGATCAAGAAACATAATTTGCACTCCAAACACACCAGGCCTAGCAGTCTCCAGCCACCAGCCACACTAGGATAAAAAAGAAATCCTTCTAACATGACATAGTCCTCTTTTTGAAATGTAAAGAGGATATATTTTATGTGGTCTTCTGTATGTTAGCTTCTCTATTATCAGTGTGCATTTCTTCCATTTTGTTGAAGTAGTAGCAGAAGGTGGTATTTATTGTATAACATTTCCTCTCACATATATCCATTTCCATATATTTATTACTCTATAGTCATATTTTTTGCTGGTGATTAAAATATTATAAATTTGCATACCTAGGGGAAGAATTTCTGGACTGTAAGAATTAGTTCTGATTTAAATTTAAAATCAGATTTATACATATATATGTGAATACAGGCATACACACAATATACAAGATACATAAAGTTGCTGACTTTGAGGTAACATTGAGCATAAAATGTATGTGAAATACAACTTCATACCTACTATGAATACTATACTATAATTTATAAATGCCAAGTAACAACTTGTTTTGGATGTGGAGAAATTGGAACCCTTGTACTTCACAGATGGGAATATATAATAGGGCAGCTGCTGTGGAAAAGTGAAACAAAACAACCCCAAAAATTCTACTCTTAGGTGTATACCCAAAACGATTGAAAAGAGGGACTCAGACCAATATCGATGTGCCAAAATTGACTGCAGCTTTACTCACAAGAATCAAAAAGTAGAAACAATCCAAGTGTCCATTAACAGAAGAATGGCACATTAAAATGTGGTTTATACATATTTTAGAGGAGTGAAGTTATAATACATACCAAGACATCCGTGGGCCTTGAAAACTTTGTTAAATGAATTAAGCCAGACACAAAATAAATTGTAATATGATTCTACTAATATTAAAATCATAGAGCCAAAGTAGCTTAAAAGTTACCAAAGACAAGAAGAAGGGAAGGCAGAGTGTCAGTGTTTAAAGATTATAGTCGGGGAGGGATACCAAAAAAAATTAGTAGTTGACTTGAAAATGTTAAACATGAATTTAGCTACATAAAATTTTATGTTTTTAAAAATGTATGACTTATTGAATTTAAAGAATTTGTTACCTGAGAAGAAAGGTTAGAACATAAGATAATCTATAACTTACATATAATCAATGACAAATTACTTCACCATTTTATCACCACTCTCCTATAGTGTACACATTTGCACAGCCACACAGATAATATAAACATACACCTGCAGCCCTAGTCAACAAGCCTTTTTGCATTTGTCTTAACAAATTTGGCTATCAAATTTCTGCAGCTCTAGATCTGGTCTACATTTTTTTCTTGGGTAATTTGTTTAGTTTCTTAACTTTTACTGCCCTGCCTCCAGGTTTATCACTCTATACAGCTGTCTTAAATTCTATTCATAGTGTTCATCAGTTTGAGACCCTTATTCTGTCTTCATTGCCATCTTGTGTGTTTATATTTTAGGTTTTAGAATTTAAGGCTTTTGTTTTTTGATAGGGCACACAAGTTTACCTCCTTCCTTTTTACTCAATGTACAGAAATACAAATTACTTGTGTTCCACTGAAGGAATGTATGATATCTCCATTTAGATCACACCTCATCATTTTTGTCCCCTTTAGAAGAAAATATCAGCATTTTTTTTTTCATTTTTAGCCATAGTATACCTTAATTACTTTAAACAAATGCACATATTAAAATTTGCTCTAATCTGTTTTCTAATGAGTTATAACAAACTTTCAGAACAGAGTATATTCACGCATCTTTGTAATTTCACCACTGGATGCATTTGTGTTGAATGAATACATAAGTTGATGAATTAAAGGAAAGGCCATTTTCAGATTAAGGGAAAGGTTTTGTAGATAAAGGCAGCTTTCAAAATTGCATGATAACCAAAACATACTGTTTAGGACTTGTTTCCAAGAAACAACTCAGTGTATCTATTGGTCACATCAATAGAAGAATCTGTCTGCACTGAAAGAGTTAGTATGTTAGAGTCCTCAAATAGTTTTGTTCTTTAAATGAGGCTACATGCATATTTTCTCAATAGATTGTGTACCAGACATCAATTCCTCAATATATTGAAACCTTACAAATTTGTGTGGTTCACACACTGCCCTAACAAATCAGATGAATTGTTATTATAGTGACAACTACAAAACTAGTAAATTAATGAAGCTAGATGTCTGCAAAGTTCCCAAGTCAGTCTCCAGTAATCTATTGCTAAGCCATAAATTGGTCTCTGTGGGTCTTTAATTTTCAAAATAAGTGGTCTAACCACATTTTTAACATCGTTTCTCAGAGGAAAAATAATGCAATTTGAAAAGCCCAATTGGAGGTCAGACAGTCTCAAAAAGAGGTTAATCCTAATTTTGCTAGTACAATTTATTTTTCCAAGGGGAACTAGTTATGAAAAACAAATACATTTGTCTAAATTCCAACCTATGAAATCGTGCCAAAGCTTTGGAAACTTGTTTTTAAAAACTAATTGATATACTCATAGAAAAAGGAAATAATATAGAAAATTAACAAGTTATTACATACTACAGTGGAACTGACCTCAGAGTTTATAACAGGGCAAATGAAGACATTTCCAGTAATTTGTGAAATGAGAGATCATCGGGCAGCAGGGGAGAGAGAGAGAAATTTAAAAAGATTCAAATGGGCTACACACACACTTCAGAATCAGTGATGAGAAATTTGCAGTGTGCATGCTAGAATGGTGCAGAGGCTGATTATAAAGACAGAAGTAGCAATCAGCATTCTCTTTGCTATTTTTTCCTATTTCTGCTTATTTCCATGAGTTTTTCAGGTGTCTGTGGTAGCATGATGCATCGTGAAAGCGAGCATGTTGACGCTCTCAACTCTAGTCTGAGAAAACTGCACATAGAACTTTGTTTAAATCAAAAAGTAGAACATACATAAATTACAATAAAGTTAAATCATAGAAACTTAAAATGAAGAATACCAGTTGCTTGCTAAAAGTTAAGCTCTAATTCTGCCTCCCCATAAAACCTGTCTCTCTCTCTCTCTCTCTCTCTCTCTCTCTCTCTGTCTCTGTCTCTCTCTCTCTCTCTCTCTCTCACACACACACACACACACCCTTTTAATAGCCTTTTCCCCCTCTTTGAATGTGTTTCACATTCACGTAGTTAAATGACTGTTCTCTTTATACTGCATGAGTATAAGTTATCGTTCCAAGTTTCATTATCACTCAGAACTAAATTTATGTTTTTCTTGAGGATTTTTTCATGTGTCATTAATAATTGTTTTGAATTATTTTATGTTTACCATTACTGCCTTCACAAGCTCTTTGCTGCAAGTCTAAATTGACTGTCTTTAAATGCAAACAGGAAAGTCAACCACCCACATTTTGTTACTGTTCCTTGACACTAGGATCTGGATTGTGCCCATCACCCCGCCTGCAGCAGCACCCCAGGCATGTGAATTCCACTCCCTTCACTTCTGCCTTTAGTTTCCTATTTTGTAGGAGGCACAACTCCTTTGTTCTTAATTTATTTTCTTGATTTTGAATGACCATCTTCTGACTTTCAAGTAGACTTGCTTTTTATTTCTTAGAATGTGTACTTTTTTCCCCATGTCTTTCATAACCTTTATATTTGATTGTTCAAGTAGATAATAGAAGTTAAAATTCAAAGTAATTTTCCTTCAGCATGTTGAAAAGATTTGCTCCATGGTGAGTTAAATACCGGGAGGTTTGATGTTACTCTGATTCCTAATATATTTTTGTAACTTGTTTACATCTTGTAGTCTTATAGTTAGCATTGTTTCAAGTTTTCAAGATTTTTGTTTTCTCTTTGTACCAACTAATTGAATGTGCTGAAGATGAAGTCAAAATATGCTCTCTGGTGATAATTACACTAATGTTTATTTTTTTCATTGAATTCCTGTCACTGAGAAGAAAGAGGAGATAACCAAGAACACAATAGAAACAGTTTTAATAGGCTTATTTTTGGACATACAATGTCTTTCCAGTACCAGTGTGGGCTAAGAATACTAGCTACATTGCTTTTGCCATAGGAAATAACTTCTTAAACCCACTTTTTTCTTGAAAAAAAAAAAAAGTAAAATGCTATTTTGATATGTTTACTGGCATAGTGATACTTTCATTATGATTCTTGATCTATTGTGTCACCCTCCTAATAATGTCTCAGGGGACAAGGACCAGGGGAGCAGTATAGCTAACAGAGCCCCTTTAACAGACTTGTTGCCATGCAATCAGTCCCATTAGAATTCTACTCTTGCTTTAACTGAGTTAAGCAGTCATAGACCAAAAAAGCATTGCGAGTACTGTGAATAAGATTCAGGCTAGAGGGGAAAGGGAAAAACAAAACAAAGAGAAAACAACATTCAGAAAACAATCTACCCTTGAAGCTGCCTAATCATAAATCACAGATATGTGCCTCTCTCACACTTGGTCTCTGCTTGTCACTGCAGCCAGCTCTTGCTCTTCCCACTGAGACACCTTTGTTCATGATGTTCCTCAATTTCAGGAGTTGCTGTGCAGGTGTGAAAGAGATGTTCATCTCAGATTTCTCTAACAGCCTCCCTAGGGAAGGACAACTACAAAGCCCACACATTGTGGGTTAGTTCCTTGTTTATTATGAAATGATGTCTCACCACACAAAGGAGCTCTGTATATTTATTCTTAAAACTCATTTATTTTTGTCCTAATATGTTCTGTTCTATTCTTCTTCCTGTAAGTTTCTACTCGAAAGCTTCCCTAATCTTTATTTTATGTCTCTAAATGGATTCATCCATTATTGAATCAACCTTTTAATGAGTTGTCCTGTTTTTTAGAAAACCTAAAATATCACACAGTAGTAATGATAAAAGGTACTTATTTACCTGTTGGATGGGTGCTCTCTGAGGCTGGGGCCCAAGAATATTGCCGTTAGAAGAATGTATAGGATGCCCTCTGGAGTTGTTTGTGTGAGGGTTCCAACACCAAAATCTTCATGATTATATGAATTTCCTTCTTCTGTAATTAAAGTTATAAAATCTCAGAAATTTTACCTGAACTGATACACTTCTAAACTGCTTTTCAAAAGTTAAATTAAGTGGCAGTTCATATGTTTAAGAAAAATCAGACTGCATTGACACAAGAAAGTCAAGAAATTGTACTATTCAGGGCTAAAGACCCTGGAGTTAAAGACCCTGGCTAAAGACAAAGGAGTTAGGCTTGGGTAATGCTCAGACACAATGCAACCTCCCAGTCGACCTGCCACAAATACTAGTACATGTAACTTCTTAAAACTTAGCTTTAAGTGGGGAGCAACCCATTTCAAAATTAATGCGGAGACAGCACAAGTCATACATTGATTTTTGTTTATTTAACCCCTTGTGCCCTTGAGCATGTTTTTTTTAAAGATATTTTTTATTTATGCACATAAGACCTGGGGTACAAGTCAGAGGTGCAAGGGGTGAATATTTTTAATCTATGCAATGTTGGTTTATATAATTGTATTTAGGGAGTACAGTATCCCTCCATCAGGCCTCATTACCACAAGAGCACCCTCCCCCCCAAAGCACCCATAGTCCACCACCACAATCCATTGTGCTCCCTCTCCTTTACCCTCTGATTCCTAATTCTATAATCAGCTTTCAAGAGCTAATTTTTTGTAAGTTTGGTTATATGTTCCTTAGACTGGAAATTACTTCTCCTTTTAGGATTGATACAAATATAATTTTCACTTCTCTCAATGTAAATACTCTAGGAGTCCCCCAAGGTTGATGAGTCCCTTACATCTGCCCCCATCCCCAGCCCTGCTGCAGCATGGACATTCATAGCTGCTTTTTATTACACAATTTGTCTGTGCACACAGATTGTTACCCTTACGCACTTTATATCCTCTCAGCAATGAGAGGTTAGAAGGATGGACAATGAATAAAGCAATTGTGGAGGGTACACAATGGACTACAGAGGAGGACTATGGGGGCTCTTAGTGGTGATGTGAGATGTTAACATACATCTCATTCAGTACCTCTGAACCACATACAGAGCTGTGAAACAATGTTACCTCAATAAAAATTTTAAAAATAAACTATTATCACTGTGACCATGTGAATTCAAGTAAGGTTATAAATTTGCTAGTTTTTTGAGAAAGATGGATAGAATGGACCCCAGGACAGAGCAAAACTGATAGAAAAAGGGGGACTCGAGATAATAGTTTTTCAACTATATTTTGATGGTATTGTTAGTCCTTACATAAATGTATATAAAAATCCTATATATTAAAACTGATAAAAGGAGAAAGAGAAAGGATATCTCCAATTGTTTGACTTTTTTTCTTTAAACTAGGATGATGTGTATGATAAATCCTCTAATATTGTTCAGTTAATTCAGTTTGTGACCCATTGAACTAATTTGCACTCAAGATCATAAACTCAAAGACATCGAGTCAGTGCTGTTTAACTATTTGAGTGCTTCTCCCTCCGCTGCCTGTGCACACTTAAATGGACACTGTTTTGTATTTGGTCATTGCTACATGCCCCACATTGGTAGCCCACCTTAAGCTCAGCAGACAGGTAAAGTGCCTGAGGCTGGTCTTTGAAGTTCAGCATTTGGTCAGTCTATGAGCTGATCCTTCCATGATCCTACGTCCTTGCTCCAATTACTGGATTCTTGCTTTACTTCTTATTACCACTAATTTCTACTTAATTTGTTCTAAGAATGGGTAACTCTCTCACTATTCCAGTTCAGTACATAATTTTGGCACTCTGCTTTTGCTTAGATGTCCACCTTATCACTTTGGCCTATAGATTCTACCTTCTAGTCTCAAGTTGGGCCCCAGTGGCTGTACCAATAATTGGATTGCCTGATGGACTGGGTAGTTAAGGTGAGGCTCAGCTCCAGAGATTCCTGGCTATTGTCCTGGCCCTGGATATTGCCTGTTGCTAGCCTCTGAAACCTTCTGGTTTGGCCTAATCTAAATTGTTGAAAATCAGACTGTCCCTTCAGGGTAAAGCTACCAAAGACAAAGGACATCACCTTGTAAAATAAACTAATTTTGCCAGTGTTAACTTGATAAGACCCACTGTGCATACCTAAGTTCACCTGACTGGGAGCAAGAACTGTGGGTTCTCTTCAGTTCTTCTGTGAGGTGAGATGTGATCCTGGTAAAATTACTTGCGTGACTTTCCACCTGTACATCTGTAAAATGAGTCTGCTAAATAAACAATCTCCACTATGCTTATCAGTATCACTAATATACCTCACATTTTAGGGTTTCACAGTTATACCATAGAAACCAAAGACACGTTCCTCATCATTCTTCTGTATTTGTTACAGATGATTTTAAATGTTTCTCCTGTGTCTTTAGATTGTATTGCTGTACTTGCTCACATCTATGGGATTGATTTTCTCTAACTAGGGAACATGGATTCCACAACTTAGTCCCTCACCTTGAACTCCGCATTTTACATTCAGCAGTTAGTCTCTGAGGTCTTCATCATTCAAGATTTCCTTATCAATAATTGCTAATTCTCTAGCAGACCAGAAAGCTCAAGACCGACACAGTCCTCCTGGAGACCACCGCCCCAGCTGATGAGAACACGATTTGGTGATGACAACATGCCCTGTACTCCCTCAAAATCATATTAATTTATTGACCCTAGAGTTATTCATGTGATAGTTTGTTCTCCCCACTTTTGCAATAGAGCATCTGAAAAAACGAATGAAGGGCACACATAGCTAGTAAAAGACTAAACAGAGATTCAGAGCCCATCAACCCAGGCACATGTCCTTCTAAGCCCTATGCAGTGCTGCCTTGCTAATACTGATGGACAGAGCACTGTACCTTACAAGTGACCTCTTTCAGGCTCATCACACAGTCCATCCCTTCCTCTTTCTGTTCCTTTTCTCACTGCCTCTTTCACATTCTTGTCTGAAGCTTTTTTCCACCATCAGTGAAATCTCTATGCTGTCAGATTATTTGTTTGATTTCTGCAAAATCCATTTTCTCCAAAAGAAGCTCAGTGAAGCAAACCTTAAATTCTAAATGTCATGCCTGCCAATTAGCAGTGCGACCTTTATGAAGCCACTCTCCCTTTCGGGTCTTCGTGTTACTTCTCTGTGGCCTCTATAAAGTTAGCTGCAACTTGGTGAATTTTTTTTTTTTTGATATGAAAAAGGAATTTGACTTTTAGCATTTAAGAGGAAGAGTTTGTGTGCTAGATGTTTAAGAAATGATTTGTAATATTTAATCATTTTCAAGTAACTAAATTTAGGCATACAGTGGCCAACTTTAAAACAAAATGATTTTTAAACATACAGAATTTTGATAACAGCTTAATATGACCACCTAAGTGATCCACAAGCTGTCCTTTTTCTCCAATGATTCGAGCAGAATCGCTGTCTCAGCATTCCCTCCTCCACCCCCAGAATGTCCTGCTGCCCTGCTAGTTGTCAGTTAAAACCTACAGGCAGTAAACACTTTGATTTTAGAGACAATGTCTTATTTCTTTTTCCCTCGCTTTCTATTCCTCCTCCATGCCAATGCATGTTAATTATAAGAGAAATATTGCTTGAACATTTTAACAAATGAGGTAATAAATTGATAACTACCAATACTCCCCTTTCTACAATTATGAGTCATGCTATTTGGAATCTGTACAAGTTCCGTTAAGAGTTACGTTTTCTGAAACATCTGTGCAAATATCACAAGGGAGATATTTGCTTCCAGATACCCTCTTCTGCCATCCATCGCTTTTGCCTCTAAAGGTGTATCGCCTTAAACACCTCTCTGCATTCAGGAAGAAATGGAAGGAAACTGGTGCAGCTAACAGTAAAAATGAAAAAGAAATTATGATAAAGGAACCCTGATTGAATATTTTATTTCTGCTTCTTCAACCTAGAAAATCGTGTATTCTGAACATAGCTTGAGGGCTGTTCTGATGGAGCCAAATAGTTTTAATATAAAGTATTCAATTGGCCCTTCTAACACAAATATTAATTTTCCAAGTTTTAAACAGTTTTACCTTATTACATTCTTTTAAAATCTATAAAATTCTTAATTGTCTTTTAAATAAAATCCATTTTTCCTATGTGCAATTCAGAATAATTATGATCTGTTCCCTGGGTATATATCAATCTTTATTTCTAACAAAATCTCTTCATCTCTACTCCGGTTATCAGTTTCTTATTTCTGTTTGTTTTGCATGTGTGAGCTTACGTCCACATTGACGATGTTTCTGCCAGCTTTCTTACAATGTACTATTTAACTTCTTTCCCCTTCTATCTTTCCCTCCTTCTTCCAAGGATTTAGGGGAGTATGTGTGTGTGTAATTTTTTAATCCACCATATACTATTTCATCTCTGCCAAGGAGAAGTTCTGATCTGATTCAAAGACTAGAGTAATAATGGGAATTATGGGACAGTTTGAAAGTGAAAAATAATGTTTGCAGGTATATCTATTTTAGAATCTGGTTTCTAAACTCCCTCTCTCTAAAAGTATGTCCTTTTAGGCACATTCTCTTTCTAGAAACTATAACAGCGGTATGGAAAGATGGACTTGGTATAAAGTCAGTCTTACTGTGAAGTATATCTAGTTTGGACAAACTAATCATCCAGAGGTGTGGAGGATCCTACTAGGCCACCTAGGTGTGCCTAGGCCTAAGGGGAATTTTCATGTTTCAGTTGAATTCAGAATTTTTTTTTCCTCCCTTAGTTCTGATGAACCACACTTCTATTTGGAGTTAATGTCTTATGGAGAGCTGGAAAAGTGATTTCAGATCCCTGACATTCTCCTCTAGCACAATTACTTAAATAACACTGCTAGCACTACTACCCCCCTCCTGAAAGCAAAATTTTCATGAGGGCTTTACATGCTGTATTTTTCAGTAGTGGATTTTTAATATATAGCACAATGCCTTTCATGGATCGGCAACTCAATAATTATTTATTGAATGTGAAGCAAATAAGAGATAAGGCACTTGTAAATCTTGACAAGTACCCCCTGATCACAAAGATTTACAGAGTAAAATTGTAGGCCATAATTTGGAGTTTGGGGAGCCATATTCAACAGAATGAAAATAAATTTTCCATATATACAATCCCTCTTGATTTCAAAATGGGTAATAAATTTTAACAAGATATAATTGGATGATGAGATGACTAATATAGTTATTACCATATGTAAAAGTGGTCTCAATGGAGAACGGAAGTGGACAGATTTAGACCAGTTGTATAAGACAAAGTAAATAGGCCTTCATTATGGGATGCATGTGTGGACAGGGAGGGGAACAAGAAGTTTAAGTATACGATTTCCAGCAGGACAGATGGATGAATGTTAGTGACATTGACAAGACAGAGAAGAGGAAGAAAGCTTAGAGGAAAGCATGAATTCAGTTTGAGGATTCTTCCTTAAAGAAGTCTTAAAATGTCTAAGTGAAATACTTCAGTAGGTTATGTGTATGACTCTAGGTTAGAAGAAAGTTCATGGAAGAAATAATAGTGTAGAAGTCATAAACTGATTAACCTCTACCATAGGCATACTTAATATGGATTAGGGAATAAGAGAAGGGTAACTTTACTCTGGTATAGAATAGAACAGCAGTTTTCTCTCTCCCTTATGTAGAGAGCCATGAATGTCCTTCTCTGAACCATGTCCTTCTCTGAACCATGAATGTCCTTCTCTCTTTTAGCTCTGTACATTATTTTAATACTCTACCTATGCTACAGCTTTAAAAGAGATTCCTGATGGGAAGAGTCAGTAAGTCAATAACAATAGTTTTTGTGACATTCCTCTAATAGTGTGACATCCCACTCAATCACCCAGTTCAGTCATATAGTTCATTCATTCATGACAATGATTCATAGAATCTAAAAATAACAGACATGAGTGTTGATAAAAATTTGAACCTCATAGAGGTTATTCATTGCTTTAATTAGTTTCTATCTTGAAAACAAATTGTAATATATAGGTATCTAAAGAATGCTATTAAGTTTTGTATATGAGTTTTGTTTTTAAAATGAAAACAAATTTTTATCCTTGTTTAAAACATTGAGTAGTGCAAAAGGGCTTATAATAAAAAGCAGCTCTTCCAACTTCAGCTTCTGCTATTTGAAAGCTATTTCTCCTGATAGCTACTGCCATTTCTATAATATTATCTGTTGATTTGATCATTTAGGTAATATCTCTAAACTTCCTACTAATATAATTCTTTCATTTATACTACTTCCTCATCTCCAAATACTTGTATCTTAACAATTCTTTGACTCTTCTGACACTTTCATGTTGAACATCATAGTTTAATTTTTCAATTTTCTACTGAATTATAACTTGTGAATGGATACAGTATTTTCATGGTTCTCACTGAGGATATTAAAAACATAATAAAATTAAACTCCCTCAATGTGATTCCTTCAGGACAAGTAATGGTTTATTTTTTTCTGTATTATGCATGATTTCCTAAAATACCTGTTAGTTTTCCTTTTTGATGTGCATGAGAGTGTGTGTCCATATATGTGCATGTTTGTGTCTTTCAAGTGAAATTAATGGGAGGTAACAGGTCTGTAGAGCTGATTGAATGGGGTAAATGATTTTAGGTTTATTTGCTTAGAAACCCACACAGGTGTAGAAAAGGACTGATTAATGGTCACATCCTTCATATCCAGACCTGCAAGAATCTCTCTTCTTTCAACTTCAGGTTATCATATTCACCCTCTTGGAACCTAAATCTTCGTAACTCGCCCTGGTTTTGTTGGCCTAGCTGCCTCTCCTGTTGTTGGTCTTATCCTCCCTGTCTCATACCACAGGAAGCAGCTCCTTGTGTGTTAATTTGTGCAATATTCCTTCATTTGTTCTGTCTTGGTGTGGAAATTTGCTGAATCATTTAGTAGTTTATGACCCCCATCTTGTTTTAATATATTTGTGGACTTAAATCTTTTAATGATTTGCATAATTTTAGTATTGCATTAGAAGAAAAAGGAGATACATTTGTCTAATCATGTAAAGACTGTAATAGTGTTCTGTCTGACTTTCAGGTTAGGTTTATTTTCATTTGTATAAAATGTGTCACCAGCTTAAATATGGTAACTAAGCTGCTTGTATTGTACTGAGCCTAAGTTCTAGCAAATTGCATTCTTTGAAAACAGTGCAGACACTGAGTCTATTGAACTTATTCTGCTTTGAATTTATAGATTCTTATTAGGGGTAATCAATAGTTTAGTTTATTGATTATGCAATAAATAGAATGGATGCAATTCATGAATTAAAGCATACACTTATTTTGCACACATTCCTTAAAGGTTTTATGCTCCTCATTGTTTATAATGTGTGGGAGATCTTAATGTCACAGTAACCCCTTTTAAAAAATCACATAATATCCATAATTCTTTCCAAAAAATTTATCTTGGTTTTTGAGGTTCAAAAAAATGCAGTGAATAGAAGTTAAAAATAGAGGGGTCATATTTTAAGTTTAGAAATGTGAACATTTGGGTTTAAGATAAATTATCTCAGGTTATACAACTAAGAGAACAAATTTAATTAATATAGATGAATGATTCTCTTCCTATGTTTTATCTGTTCCACTACTGTGTGTTAAATCCAGAGATACTGGTTTTCTCTTAATCCTTATATGAACCATTAAAACCATTTAAAAATTCGAAGGAGTTCTGAGTAACAACAGTGTATCATTGTCTGCTTGGTAAAGTTTAAATGTGTTCTGCTTAATAAAATGATTTTTTGGTATTTGTTTCTACTTTTTAACTATACTTAAAATTCCACCATTAAAAAATTATTTTATAATGTAACCCCAGTAGGTATTTTATCCACCTTAACATAGGTTCCTGCAGGTTATGAAATTTTGAATATACTTAAAATAGTTGTAACATATTCATACCATTTTCAAAACTACTAGTTTTGAAAAAGTGACTAACTCAGAAGAGAATTAGCTACTATGCACTGGAACATAGTTGAATTACTATTTTCCAGTATTTCTCTAAAGAATATATTTGGGACTCTAAAGGAAAGTAAACTATTTTATAAATTTTACTATGTATCCTCAGAATGGACTAATTATAAATCACAGCCTTTACAACATGTTTACTCACCAGTTATATTTGTGATTTAGCTACCATAAAAATGGGAGAAGATGGGTAGTTTTCTTTTAAATAGCTCTTGAATTTCTGCCTTTGTTGAATTCTCCTTTGATTATTTTAAATATGAAATGAATTCATTTACAGTGATTAGTCACAGTGGGAGGCATATCTACTTCACTAACTAGATGGATTCTCTGCAGGTCAATGACTGAGAAATTGAACATATCACTGAACAATCAATTCAATCCCACAAGCAAATTGACCACACTTCAAAACAGCCAGGTCTCTGATATCAGTGGAGTTAAGCACATCACAAGAGTTCTGTGATGCCTATATAAATGTTCTAGCAAATCAATAGCATTTTGATTTCCTTATTCCAGTGACAGAAACAGAAAGGAAAGAGAGATAAACTAAGACTCAGGAGGCCATTTTGAGCCTCAATCCATCATTTTATTAGCCTTATAAAACTTGGAAGTCACAAAGTGTGTAAATAAGAAAGCAAGGAATATGGGTGACATAGGGCTTCCATTTGAGGTGCTTCTCTTTAGCAGGGACTAAATTTGAAGCAAAGATTTGAAACACCAGGCGAGCTGTTTAATTACTGTGGGCTACAGATATTTATTGAGTAGCTATAGATCTAACCCAGAGACTTATTTTATACCCAGAGAGTTTAGAACACTGTCATCATTGATTCATGGAAGTTATGACTGATGGCTTTGTGCATTTCAATTTCACTAGGCTAAAATATATTCTTCAGAATCCTTTTTTTAGTATTTCTGTTGGGATATAGAAGGCAGCAGTCATTTAAAAGACCTATATATTGTCCTAATTATTCTAATGCTGTGTCCGTGCTGCTGTGGAGATAGCAGCTATATTTAAAGTACCCTATCAGTTAATTTTGAGTTAATCAACAGGGAGACTGTCCTTAAAAAGTGGCTGAAAATCCACTACCTGAGATGCAGAGACTCCGGTGTGCAGAGAGGAGATACAACTGTAGATTCTGTGTTTCCTGGTACACCCACGCTCATCCACGCTCTCAGCTGCTGCTGATCTACTGATAAGCTTGGCTGGTGTGAGGCAGCAGCTGGGTGTGCAGTTGTTCTACGTTCCCCCCTGAATATCTGATTGTCTATAACTGAGCCAGGTGTACATGTATGTTCAGCTCTGTGACAGAGATTCCCAGATGCTGCAAGACACCTTGCTAGCTCAGATGTAATAAGAATTCACAAAGGTTTCAGTCTATCTTAGGACTGATTCCAGTTTGGAAGTCTTCCTGTATACTCTGGATTGCATCATTAGATATGGGGACAGTCCTTTGATAGTTTAGCCTCCAAGGTTTTCTACAAATATACATACATATATCTTTCATATTAAATTTTAATATATAGTAAATATACTATACACATATAAAAGGGTTATATATATTTCTCTCTCCCTTCCCCCCTGTCTTTCCCTCCCCTCTTCTCTCTCATTGTTTCTGTCCTATATATCATATGTATATTCTAAAATATTTATATCTAAAATATTTAACACACTCATGATTATAAAAAAATAGCAAGCAAGTAGATTAAAGTATGCACAGAGTATTTGAATAGACACTTCTCAAAACAAAAAAGATGTGCAACATGAACTATCACCTCACCTTCAGATCTTTTTCTTGTCTAATTGCTCTTGCCAGGACTAAAGCACTACATTGAACAATACCAGTGTGGTAATATTCGATAACACTAAGTATCAGTTTTTCAGCATTAAGTATGATATTGGTTGTGAATGTGTCATCTATAGTCTTTATTATAATGAGGTGTATTCTTTATGCATTTTGTTGAGGGTTTTTAATAAAACATTATGTCAGATGCTTTCTTTTCTGGCTTTTGAGAGGAGTGTATGACTTTTGTTTTCTTTTCATCAATGTGGTATGTAACATTGACTTCCTATGTGAATCATTCTTCTATCCTGGGATCAATCTCATTTGATCATGAAGTATAATTCATTAAGTGGACTGTTCCATTTAGTTTTCTTTTACTTTGTTGAGAATTTCTGCATCTGTGTTTCCTAAAGATACCGGTCTATAGTTTTCTTTTCCCATGATGTCCTTTTCTAGTTTTATAATCAAAGTAATGTTGCCTTCATAAAACATGTTTGGTTTTCTCTCTTCTCTAATAGTGTTTGCATAGGATAAGTGCTAATTCTTTAAAAATTTGGTAGAATGCATGAGTGAAAACATGTGCTCTTGGGCTTTTGCTTTTGGAGAGACTTTTGATTACTGCTTCAATGTCCTTATCCATGATTGACCTTATTTGGATTTTATACTTCTTCCAGATTCAGTTTTGTGAAGGTATATGTTTCTAAGAACTTTTCAGTTTTTCCCTAGTGTACAATTTGTTGTCACAAATCAAATAATGCTCATCATCCTTTGTATTTCTGCATTATCTGTTGTAGCTTCCATTTTCTCTCTATTGTCTATTTTTGTTCATCTTTTCAAAGAATCAGCTCTTGGTTTTTACTGATCCCTTGAATTGTCTTTTTGATTTACTGTATTTATTTCTGTTCTAATATTTCTTCTACTGAATGTTGCTGCTGTTTTTTTTCCAGTTCCTTTACATATAAGCATAAGCATTTTTGTAATACTTGTTTCCTACGGTAGGATTGTATTACTATAAATTTCCATCTTTGTACCCATATATTCTGATAGTTTCTGTCTTCGTTTTTGCCTCTAACCTTTAATTTTAACTTTGATTTCCTCATTGATTTAATACTTGTTCAGTAGTATATTGACTTTTCCTCACCAATTTGTGCTTTCCCTTATTTCTTTTGATTGGTTTCCTATTTACTATGACTGTAATGTGAAGAAACTGATACAGTTTCAGTCCTTGTAAGTTGAGACATGTCTTATGCTTATTCTGAGCCTGTCCTTCAGATTTTCCATTAAGCTTTGAAAATAGTGTGCATTATGTTGTCTAGAGTTAGAATGCACTGGAGATATCCATTAAGTCTGTATTATCTAATTTGTCATTTAACACAATGATTTTCCTTGCTGATTCTCTAACTGATCTGTTAGGGACTGCTCTAAGTGGGGTGTTAAAGTATCCTAGTATTAATGTATAGCTCCCTTAGTTGTATTAATACTTGCTTTAGAGACTATGCTTTTAGTATTTAGTATATATATTAATAATTGTTATGTCTTTCTGTTGTATCAGTCCCTTTATCTTTATACAATGTCCATCTGTATCCCTCGATAATTATTTTCAGAGTTTAGTTTAATAAGTATAGTTGTCTTTTTAATTTTTCCTTTAGCCTGAAGTACCATTTTCCAACCCTTCACTGTAAATCTATGCTTGTTTTTATAGATTCAACAAGTATCTTGCAAGCAGCATATAGTTGTGTTTTGTTTTATAATCTATCCGCCTACTCTGTGGCTTTCAGTAGGTGAGTTCAGTTTTTCACATTTAGGGTGTTATTGCTAAATGAAGGTTTGCAGCTAGCATTTGTCTTTTGTTCTTATTTACTGCTTTTTTAGTTTTTTGTGAACTTTGTTATTTTTTTAAATTTATGTAGAAGAGGTTCCACTGAATAATTTTTGTAAGGAAGCAATTCTGTTGGTAGTGAACTACTTCAACTTTTGTTTGTCTGGGAAAGCCTTTAAACCTGCCTCATATCTAAAGAGAGTTTTGCAACATATAACATTATTGGATGGTAGTGTCTATCTCTGCATACTTTAAATGTTATTCTTCCATCTTATTGCCTTTATAGTTCCTGTTGAGAAGTTTTATGATAATATGATGATGGTATCATTAAAGTTACCTGCATCCCCCCCAGTCTAGTCATCTTTATTAATATTTCTTTGTGTTCAACTCTTAAAAGATTCACTAATATGTGTCATGGTGTAGGTCTCTCTACATTAAGTGAATAAGGTGTTCTATTAGCTTTATGGGTTTTTATATTTAGCTTCTTCCTCAAAGTTTGGAAGTTTTCAGGTATGATTTAATTTACTAAGCAATCTCTTCCCTTCTGGATTTCTTCACCTTCTGGAATATCCATCATCCTTATTATATCAACTTCAAATAGAATTGGATATTTCTCAATCTTTCTTCATTTTGTTAAATACCTTATTTCTCTCACTTAATCGGCGTGGGGTTATTATTAGTTTTCTAATTTTCAGCTCTTTGACGTGTATCTCTCAGTCTATTCTGTTTCCATAGTTTTTGGAAAAGACTTGACCTCATTTGTTGAGTCCTCACACCCTGAATCTGTTTGGCTTTTACTTTCTGTTCATAACTTTTATTCTTGATCTCATTGGTTTGTCACTCTGAGTTTTCTTATATGTCTTTGTTTCTATATGGTAGATACGTCAAAATTTTAACCCATTAGATGTAAATGTTCATGTTTTTCAGTTTGGTTTCTCGAGACTTAAGACAGAATTAAGAAACACTAATTGTTTCTCTCTGCTCATTGAGAATCTGATTAGCGAATTAAAACTGAGTTGTTTGTCTTTTACTTTTCCAGCAGGTGGCACTATGGCTTTATTTTGTTTCTTTTTTATATTTTGGTCTTCTTGGCTTCCATCGGTACTTATGCCAGTATTACTAGTTCTTGTGTCAGCAGGTTAGGAGAGGGGCCCAGAGGGTGTTAGCCTCTATAGCGAACCTGCTGATTTGCATGGCTCAAATCCATGGCACTACTGTTAATTCTCTTCTCTGAGGTCCATTATCATTATAGTTGGTGGCATCAGAAAAGGCCTTGTGGGGTATGGAAGGAGTATAACCGCGTTATTTCTCTGTTCTGTTTGTCAGGGACCCAATCTGTGTGAAGCATCTCAGGTCTTTGGGTTTCTTCCAGTGAGTATGTGCCTCTACAGTATATCTGCTCTTGTTAACCCAGGGCTCTTGACTGGGTTGGTAGCCCTGCCATATCCCTCCTCCTCCTAGACAGCTGCTGCCAGGGATTTCTTTCCACCAACCTTTGTCACACCAATGAGTGAGTCACAGTCATGCCTCTTCCTTTGAAGTCTGCTTTGTTCTGAGATGTAGGGGTGTTTCTACCACAAACCCAGTTGCAGAATTCTCTCAGTGGTGTTCCCTTCTTCACTAATTTTCAGTTGTCCCTCTTGGAAACAAAGCAAAGTAGGTCTTCTATTACCATCTTGGTGATATAAACATCCAAGTATAGGTACTTTGGAAAAATCTCCATCTATGGTTCTAACATGATAAGTAGAGTGCTATTGTACAGGTCCCATGGATAACTCATTTTGTACACTCTCGATAGGTTGGAGTGCCAACTTGGCCTTCTCCTACTTAGTCTAGTTCCTAAGTCGTTATCCTCTGAACTTAACACCACACAGTAAGAACACGTCAGTCCATACGAGTAAAATTAAATGAAACCATTAAGTTCTCAATGCAAATCTGTTCACCTTTGGCATTTTTAGGTTCAAATATTTTCCAAACAGGAACTGTTCTGTCTGTTCTTTAGAAGTTTTGTAGGAGAAAGGCTCATTGAGAGAGCATAAGTACCTTATTCAGGATAAAACATAAATTGCCTTGTTTCATATAGTAAAATTTTTAGCCACACATACAAAATCTCAATAGATAGACCTGATGGGGGAAATGAAGGCCAGAATGGGGAATGTCAGAGACTTGTTATCTTAGACACAGTGTTCTATATCTAAATTCTTTCTGCATGTGGAAATAATGTCAATTTATCTAGAGAACACTTCATTTTAAAAAAAAAAGCAGTGATTTTAGTTATAATGATAAACAGTTCAGGGTAAAGTTAAATTGAGCTAGACCAAGAAATAGCAGTTATTTTGTCCTTTTATTGTTCATTTGTCCATTTGTCCTTGAGTGGAATGATAAAGGAGTCAACTTAGACCCTTTCCAATTATTTGTATGCTAACAGTATGAAGACAGCTATTTTTGTATAAATGACTAAAAATTAGTACAGTAGGTAATTTGCATAATGGTAATTAAAATATACTTAAATACTTAACTATATTCTACTTTCTTGGGGAGATTTTTTTTTTAAATATTTATTTATGTATACAGGAACTGGATACAGGCCAGAGGTGCGGGGTCGGGGTGGGAAGGTATGTAGGAGAAAGGATCCAACAGAAACAGAGTGGGGAGCAGAACAGGGAGATTTACTGAAATATACTGCTGAGGGGAGCAGTGGGAGAGGCAGCAGAGGTCTGCCATGTGGGTCCCCTCCCTGGTTGCGGATTGAATTCATGCCACAGTGGCTGGGGATAGCTTGATAGAGCTGAGACTTTAATGTGTGTACCACCAGGGAGGCCCTTGGGGAGACTTTGCTTATTTCTTAAATTCCTGCCAGTATCTGTATTGCTTTATGATCTTGGCAGGTAAATATAGTAATCTATTTAAATCAAAACAATTATATAATTGAAAATAACTGATGTCCCTCTAGATTGCAAATAGAGGGACAAGTCAGGACCATGAAATACTCCATGATGTAAAATAACTGCGAATGTTTGAAAATATTACCCTGACAATTCTAAGGTAATCCTAATAAATGAAATCAAAATTGTTTCCTACTTGGGTCACATATGTTTACTGTCATTTTGGGCAAGCAAACAAGTGCAATTTTAACTATCTTTTGGACTAAATATAAATACCAAAATATAATTGCTGAACAGTAATGCAAAAAATATTTTTCTTTTTCTCTGCTGTGCATGAAGTCTTATACCCCATGGGTGTAAAAAATTACGAAAAAGAGAAGCGTTGCTAAGCAATTTGATTTTCTTACTTAAGTGTGAACATAATTACAATATTCAAGATATTTTTGTGCCACTTGAATATAAAAATGTTATTTTTTTTCCTTTTTGGTCATACCAGTTTCTGACTATATGGAGTTTGGATTGGTTTCTCTCAGCCTGTTTCCATAGCTTGAACATTCTCTCATGACTTGTACCAGCTCTTGTTCTAGAGATCTCCATTAAGTTACTTCTCTTCTGAGAGACAAAATCCGTATGGCTCACTGACTTCTGGAGCTTTTCCTTAAAAATAACAAATTTCTTGAGCCATACTCTACCTAGAAATATGTGGACATGTGCCAAAGTGAGGACTCCAAGCAGGTGTGGGTAAAGCATTGCTGAGGGTTAGGGGTGGGGAGCCAGCTTTCAAGAAGGTACTGGAAATCTGAAACTGAAATTTCAAGTCCAGACTAGGAGGGCAATGACATGTAGAGGAACCTAAATGATGGCATTTTAGAGAAATCATCCACTTGGACTGAAGGGATAAATACTAGGATTATTAACCTGTCAACAGCCAGCTGTGTAAGAAAACAATGCTAGCACTCAGATCACAGGAAGCAGGCAGCTGAATATGGGACAAACTGAAAGCCCAAGTGCTCCTTCTAATTAGAAATGTTCCAATTTCACTGTGTTTGGGTCTAAGTGAGATTAAATCCTCAAGCGAATTCTGACCATTACACATATCCAACAATATGGACTGGATAGTTACGTTTAATTTTCAATTGAACGTCTGCTTGCCATTCATCTTGTACATATTGGTTTCTGGTATTTGTTATGCTTATTGTTTCCATATTCCTTAATTATTCTCCAGTTTTCTAATTTACAGAGTTTATAATTATCCATAAAGGTTTCAGTTCCTTCACTTTTTTTAAAGATTTATTTATTCACACAAGAGTTGGGGTACAGGCCAGAGGTGGGGGGCGGGGGGGGTGAGAAGATACGCGAGAGACAGTGGGGAATAGAACAGGCAGACTGACTGAAATACACTGCTGAGGGTAGCAGCAGGAAAGGCAGGAGAGGTCTGCGGCGCCATGTGGGTCCCCTCCCTGTGGGGGATCAAACTCGTGTTGTTGTACAGGGGATGCTTCACAGTGCAGTGCTCAACCCACTGCACCACAGGGAGGCCCCAGTTCCCTCACTCATATTTAATATTTAGTCAAATACCCTCCTCCTAAATCAATGGAAGATCTCTTTGTTTCTTAACAGCCTATCATAAAAAATTTGGTACAAGGCTTAGATTATTTATTCTGAAAAATCTAGAAAATATCTGGAGGAACCAACCAATTTTGATTTTGAGAATAACCTAGTATTTTGCACTTGAACTGTAAAGGCAAGTGTTTGACAAACAGTTGTATTTTTTAGTGCTGTTTATTTGTGAAAATACAAATTATGTGAAAATTTTTTTTTTTCTGCAAAAGTGTAGGCAAATAGTACTTTTACTTATAGGGTGTACTGCTGTGAAACTATGTGGGGCCATCTAAAATAGCGTAGTCAGTAGAATCTGAACACTTACCACTAACCTTATAGAACACAAATTTTGAGCAATCAGTTGTGTAATTATAAATTCAAAATTTTATCACTTGTTATATTTTCAGCTTGTTCCTAATCTTCCTTGCCATATCATCAATTTTCATCTTTCAAGCAGGTTTAGCAGCAGGAACTGTCACCTGATTAAAAAAATATTTAGGGGCCTTCCTGGTGGCGCAAAGGATTAAGTTGCAGCACTATGAAACTATCTGCAGCCACTGCAGCAGAGTTTGATCCCCAGCCAGGGAGGTGACCTAAATGGTGCAGCAGACCTCTCTTGTCTTGCCTGATGCTCCCCTTAGCAAGTATTTCAGTGGATATGCCTGTTCTGCTCCTTACTCTCTTTCTGGTGACAACTCTCACCCCATGCACCTCTGGCCTGTACCCCAGTTCTTGATTGCATAAATATATACACACATGAGACAAGTCCCTTGTCTCAAATGAGGAAGTTCAGAAACCTGCCATTATGATCAGGCAAGAATAGACACTAATGTAAGGAAGAAGAATGACAGAACAGAGGTGAGGCCACAGTTTTCAAGTAAGAACCATAAAGACCACCAGATTCCAGAAAAACAGGAGTGAGGACACAACATGTCAGGACTCGAGTTCCACAGAAACTCAGACAGTAATCATTTGGATCCAGTACACCTAGCCCTGTGTTCCGAAGTTATGTGTTCAGGGGTATTTGTTACATGAATGGTTAATTTTCACTGAGGTCATATATCATATTTTTCTCTGATAAATGTTTTGTTTCAGTCTCATCTTTTAAAAACTGCTTTAAGCCCACACTAGCATATTTTAAATTCCCCCATGGTCCTCTAACAGGAAGGACAAGTTCACCCTGCTATTGATTCCATTCTTACACTATCATGCAGACTTTCTCTCCCCACTATAGTCCTTTTTAATCATGCTGTTTTGTTAATTTGTTTCCTTAGTAAAATGTATTAACTTGCTAGTGTTTTGAAAGTACAGGGTTTTCCCCCTTAGGTGTAGTGACAGTGGTATACCCACCACTGAAGCACTTTAGTCTCCATGATAGCGCATGTTCTTCCCCCTGGCATCCATGAGTTCTCGCCCCTGCTCCTCTCCTCCTGAAAAACCTAAGATCTATGGTCAGCTTGACACAATAGGTTTTGAAAGTTTGTTTTTGAACCTTTGCTTGTTTTTTCTAGACGTCACATATAAATAACACTATATTGTATTATTTATCGTTCTCTTTCTGGTTTATTTTGCTTAGTATAATCCCTTCCAACTCCATTCATGTTGCTGCAAATGGCATGGATTTATCTTTTTGATTGCTGAGTACTATTCCATTGTGTATATATATATCTCCTTGACCCAGTAATATATTTCAAGGCACTCAGGCAACATATGGAAACAGCCTATTGTAAATAGTACTGCAATAAACATTGGAGTGTAGGTTTTCTTTTGAACAGCGTTTTTATGTGTTGGATAGTTTACTAGGAGTAGAAATTTCTATATTCTATTTTCATTCTTATGCATGTGCTATTGGTCTTTCACTTCTAATTTATTTCACTTAATGATATTAACATTCTCAATACCATTTATTGAAGGTTTTCTTGTTCCAGTATATGTTCTATAATCCTTTATTTAGGTTAGTTGTCCTATATATATGGGTTTATTTCTGTGTTCTTAATTTTGTTCCATTTGTTTACATTTTTCTACTAGCATACTAAACTTACAGTGTGATGTCTTGACTATCCCCCCCCCTTTTTTTTTCTCAGGATAGCTTTGGGTATCTACATGAATTTCAGTAATGCTTGTTCCATTTCTTTGAAGAATGCCGTCAAAATGTGGGGGTGATTATTGCACTGAACCTCTAAATTGCTTTGATAGGATGGCCATTTTGACAGTGTTGATGCTTCTTATCC
The DNA here is from genome assembly GCA_019455555.1 of Galemys pyrenaicus. Lineage (NCBI taxonomy): Eukaryota > Metazoa > Chordata > Mammalia > Eulipotyphla > Talpidae > Galemys > Galemys pyrenaicus. Next base: position 582,487 of record JAGFMF010011781.1, on the reverse strand, counting down.
TTAAGCAGCTGACACTTTTCTATTTGCTTTATCCATGTCTCACAGTTTTCGTTGTATAGGTCCTTCACCTCCTTTGTTAGTTTTACTCCTATATATGTAATTTGTGTGTGTGGTGCAATTGTAAACTGGATAATTTTCTTAATTTCTTCCTCTTCTTAGCTCATTTTTTGTATAGGCAAATTATTTTTGTGTATTGATTTTATAATCTGATATTTTGCTGAAATAGTATATTATTTTAAGTTTTCAATGGAGTTTTTAGGGTTCCCATAAATATTAAGTCATCTGAAAATAATGATAGCTCTTACTTTTGGGGTGGTATTAACATTTTAAATTTTTATATTTTCACACCTCCCTATGTACACATATCAAATTTCTATGCCTATGTTCTATCCCTTTACTTTTTCCTTCCTCTTCCTCCAATTCACTCTTTAAATAGTATATTTTTTACAGACTCTGAGTTATTTTTGCTGTGCTTTATATTCTCTCTTTATGTGAATCCATTAGATTTGGTCTTTCATTTTCTGACTTATTTCACTTAATCACCTAAGATCCATCCATTTTTGTACCATAACACACATTCCATATTTTTTTAAATAGCTGAATAGTATTCCATTCAGTACATATTCCACAATTTGTTTATCCATTTATCTGCTGATAGATACTTATATATGTTTCATGGCTTGACTATGGTAGCTACTGCTTGACTATGTTCATAGTGAACATATGAATTCATATATTTTCATCTTTTAGTGTTTCCATATTCTATGGGTAAACACCTAGCATTGGTATTTCTGGATAATATAGTATTTCCATTTTTCTGTCTTGGAGTTATATCCATAGCATTTTTCATAGAAAGTGTACCAATTTACATTCCCACCAACAGTGGATAGTGTTCCTTTTTCTCCACATCCTTGCTTACATTTGTGTTTCCGTTCTTTTGGATATAGAGCATTCTCACAGGGGTGAGGTGATCTCTCATTGTGCTTTTGATTTGCATTTCCCTTATACTAAATCATCTGAATGTCTTCTTTGGAAGAAGCACTGAGATCAGAAATCAAAGTAAGAACAGGATGCCGCACACACATATACATTATGTGCCTGAATGTTTGATGTGTATCAGTACAAAAATCCTCAACAGTATATTAGCAAACCAAATTCAACAATACATTGACAGGATCATACACAAAGCTCAACTTGGGATTCATTCAAGGGAAGTGTTGATGGTTCAACATACACTAAATAACATGACAAAACACAACAGGAAAACAACAGTCATGCTTATCTTAATAGATTCAGAAAAAATATAGACAACATTCAGTTTCCATTATGATGACAAATCTCACTAATTGCATCGAAGGGAATACAAAACACCATAATAAAGACATATATGAAAAACCCACATCATACTCAACAGTTCAAGCAAAAAACATTTCCTCTGAGATAGGGAAAAATGCAAGGTATCTACTTTAACCACTTTTCAAGTAGTATTGGAAGTTCTAGATATAGACACTATGTAATTAAAAAAAAAAAAAAAGAGGGCATCCAGTCTTTAAATGGCAGTCTTAAATTGCCTGTGGGTTTCCTACCACATCTCTGAACATGTAACCACGCTATTGAGGACATTTTTAAAGAGTTGTATATGTTTCTATGTTTTTTTAAAGGAAAGACAACTGAGGAAAACAAACATTCTTATTTCTTGTTCTTTGCAACAGTAAATTAAAAATATAAAAATACAGTTTCAGGCTATAAAATCAAGAAATTTGTTCACTTGTATATGAAAAAAAAACACCCTATTGGACAGTTATATTAAGCAATCAATCTCATAATATTATCAAAAAAATACCTAGGAATAAATTTAACCAAAGGTATGAATGATATTTACACTGAAAAGTATAAAATATTGCTAAAAGGAATTGAAGAAGTCACAAGAAAGAGAAAGATAGTCTGTGTTCATTGGATTTGAAAAACTGCTCTTGGTAAAATGGCCATCTAATCAATACTAATACCCAGGTTCCTTGAAACCCTATCAAAATTTCAGTGACATTTTTTACAGTACAAAAAACTCTAATAATTTGTATAAAAACTTAAAGAACTTGGGTAGCCAATGTAATCCTGAAAGAGAATAACAAAAATGAAGGTGTCATGAGTTATGATTTCAAACTGTACTCCAAAACTTTAGCAGTCCAAGGAGCATGGTATTAAAATAAAACTGACTCACAGAGCAGTGAAACAGAATTGAGAAACCGGAAATAAATCCACAAACATTCAGGTGGTAATTCTTGACAAAGAGGAAAATATATTGAAGAACACAATTGTAAACACAATTCTGAAAATTGTTTTGGGAAAATTGTACATACACAGGCAAAAGAATGAAACTAGACCTTAGTCTGATACCATAGTCTTCAGTTATTCAATTTGACATCAATTAAGACGTGAATTCATAAAAAAACATAGAAGAAAACAGGTGGTAAGCTCCTTGGCATCAGCCTTGGTGATGGCTTTATGGATTTGAATCCCAATGATAATGGAAACCAAAGTAAAAAATAACAAAGCTATGTAAAGCTAAGTGTCTTCTGTACAGCAAAAGGAAACCATCATCACAATGAAAAAGGCAACCAAGTGAATGGAAGCAGGTATTTTAAAATTATACATCTTGCAAAGGATTAATATCCAAAATATAAAAAGGTCTTATAGAGATTGACCACAAAGAATTCTCTTTAATAATGGACAGAGGCCTTATTTGGGCATGTCTCCAAATAAGACATTAGAGATGACCAACAGGCAAGTTAAAGATACTCATCATCACTAATAGGGAAATGCAAATCAAAGCCATACTGAGTTGTTAACTCATAACTGCTAGAATAGCTATCATTTTGGAGAGGATTTGGATTACAAAGTTGCACTTGTACATTACAGGTGGGAATGTAAACTGATAACACCCCTGTGGAAAATGCTATATTTCCCCAATAAATTAACCATGAAACTACCATATGGCCCAGTTACCTAACTATGGATATTTTCCAAAAAACATTAAAACATGTACCGCCACGTTCATTACAGATGAACACTGGAAATATATGTATATATATGTACTTATATATATGAGAAAGCTGCATCATATTCAGCCGTGTAAGTGGAAAACTCAGGGATGTTAAGTTGTTATGCAAATTATTAGAAAGATTTTTGTACTGTAAAAAAAGTCACTGAAATTGATAGGGATTCCAAGGAACCTGGGTATTAGTATTGATAAGATGGTCATTTTACCAAAAGCAGTTTTTCAAATTCATGAACACAGAATATGTGCCATTACATGTGTGTCACTGTATGAAAAAAAAAGTCCATCATAGATGAATGAATTGTGACTTATAATGCTGAACAGTGAAACATGTTATAAGTCAATGTTTCCTCAATAAAATTTAGAATATTTATAATTTAACAACAACACATTAAAAAGCTTACAAAATATCTTAAGGAGAAAGGACTGGGGTTTTTTTGGAGTTATCAAAATGATTGGCAGTACGTGAATTGATACTGAAAATCTTGTCTATAGTTTAATGATAAATCCTATAAATTACTTTGCTAATATAATTGTAATATTGTCTACCTACTTCTAAGTATTTCATTGAAAGTATATATAATGCTCAGAGTATAAACTTAAAGTATCCTAACCCATTACTGTTTCAATTATTTTGGAAAATAAGAAAACTATCTGAAAAGTACAAATCTGTCTTTATTAATTACCAAAATAATCATACCTTATACTAAGGTAAACATGGTAGGCAGGAACCCACTTAACAGGTAGAGTTGTAAGGCATATAAGTGAAGAAAAGCAGCAACTCTAATCCATTCATACTACCAATGATCACAGTTGAGCCAAACACTATGATAAATCTGTTAAAATTTCAAGGGACTAATTATTAAACTATAAATACATAGGTAAAGGAGGGTTACTAATAGGGTTCCTCTATTCTTGTATTTCCAAAAGGGAATATGCAGAATTTAAATGATTTTGGACATAGGACAATGTTTAATATTATGATCATTTCTATTAATCATAATTCAGTTTTGACCAGTTTTTTTAAGTCTATGGCATTTTAACCATCTAATCTATTTCTGAGAGATTAATCAGTATTAATGATCAATAACAGACAAATGCAAATATGGAGATTATCAAAAAGGTTCACTTGGGCTCTATAGATGTAAAGTTATTTTACTGTATATTCAGGTTTCACATTCACTAACATGCATATTTACATGTTAATTTACTTTTTTTATTTTTTTGCTTTACCAGAGGAACCCAACTTATTTTCTCTATACTTTAAACTCAGTAGGTTATTATTCAATCATTTTAACAGGATACATTATTTTCCAGAATTATCATATCCTAAATATTGGCTAGAGATGACTGTTAGTAGTTTCCATATGCTCCTTGATAACGTAATTATATAAACAAATTCCTTGTTTATTTTTTGTTGTCATTCATTTTAAGGGGATTACGTTTGCCTTTTTCTTAACTCAAATTACAGATTAAAATTCTGACATCATTTAATACAAAGCAACTATGTACATGTCCAACTTTAGAATTTTTCAATAGCACTACTTAATGGGCTTCTTAATAAATAGTGCCTGGGACTATAAAATATATAATAAACCTGCCACTCTTGTTAATTGATTTTCTAAATTATAATTAAAACAAATAAAATTAATCTTGGAGTTTAAAGAGGATATTGCTTTTTTACAGGCTCAAGACTCTTATTAACTTAAAGTAGTCCACTTTGTTATATCTTTCTGGATGAAACTATACTGTTTTCTAAGCAGGCTGCTCACAAAGAATCTTGCATTCTAATTCCTTTTATATCTTCAAACATAACAATGGAAATATAGCAAAATCAGTACCCCCCACCTTTTTCAAATAAAGGTATACTTGTTATTATAATTATTTTATGCTATGCAGGATATTAGGGGAATGAGAATACATCATACTATTTCACATTATGAATATTATTTAGTTCTGTTGAACTCAAGGTTATTCTTTAGGGACAGTATATGCATAAATATGTGTCTATAAAAATGTCATACATATTATTAAACAATTAAATGGACCTGAGCAAAGATATGTTGCTCTATAAGCACAGACTACATTTTTGGCTTTCTTGGAAATTGTAAAGATGGCTCGGAGTTATTGAAATTGATAGATTCTAAGCTTCACAGTCTTGCTATGATGTGTTATTTAAAAAAAAATCTAATGCTTAGCTTCTATAGAATTTTTAAATTTAGACTATTCCAGTTTTTTTCTTTTGAAGCTCTGAACACTCCTTAAAGAATATACATCATCTGATCAAAAATTACAATAGTTGATAGACTCTTTTAACATAGTATATTAAAATGGATAGAAGTTCTTGCTAATATTCAACCTTTCAAACTTTATATCTTTTAGCATCTGACATTTATTTGACATTCAGTAAATTAAGCATGATTTCATGTCCTATCAGAATATCTTAAATAGCCCTCTACCTCAAACACCATGGAGACCGTGAACTCAACAAATATTCAAATTGGGTTATTTTCAGAAATGATAGAAGCTGAAATTACTAAAAGTTTCAATTTGAAAATATTGTCCAGAATTAAGAAATTACTTTTATGAAGCATTTCTGGGCAGACTGATAAAAGTTATTAATGGAATCTCCTCCCTAGTGAAAAACTATTAACATGAATTGTAGAGATCATTCATTAATTTTGAGATTGATGTCAGTAAATATAAGAACACCCTCACCATGTATCCTCTGATAGTGTTAGAACCCAATGACCAAATTGAGATCCTCTTCACTCTGATCCTTACAGGTGACATTTTTTTTTTTCTTCATAAATTCAGGTTTCTTCTCTGAGCATAACTGTATTAGTACAATTTTACAGTAAAATAATTGGAAATGTAATTTAAAAGTACCATAGAGTTGAAACCATGAAATACAGATTTAATGCTGATTTTCCCTAAAATAGGATATTTCTATTGACTTCTAAATCACTGTAATGTGGTTTTCCCCAAAATAAAACCATTTTGTGCTTCAATGTATTGCTTGAGAGGTAAAGTCAAACCTTCCTGCTCCATAGAAGTTACTCTATAACACAGATCTGATTTAAAAAAAAAAAAAAGCTCTCTTGCAAAAGTCTTAGAGAATCTTTGAATTCACTCTACAATGGATAGAGAATCTTTGACTTCACTCTACAATGGAGAAAACCATAATGAACTCAGTATCTCTGACTTGGGCTTTACTGCACAGGGTAGCAGCAGTGATGACTCTTATGGGCCATCTTAGAATCCTCATAGCAATATCACAGCTAAATAGTAGGAAAGTGGAGTTCCTTTAGTATCATGAGTCTATGAACCAAGAAGTTACAATAATCTATTTGATGTTATGGTAGGAAAATTGATATCATAAAGGCTGAATTTCCTTTAAGAAATACGCATGTGTTCAATTAGTAAAACTATATTTAGAACATTCAAATAAATTAAAAAGTGATGTTTTTTAATGCTTAATTATAATTTAAAAGATATTTAAATAGGTATTTGTACTGCATAACATCAAGATGCTTAAACTTTTGAAACACTATATAATTCACTTGGAGACTGGGACATAATGGCAGAAGTATTAACTTTCATCATGTAACATTCAAATATGAGGCCTGTAATAAATCCTTACTCTATTAAACTGTAATGCATCAAAGTGGCCAGATTTAGTTACAAATAATTCGATTTGTGGTGTTTAATAGTTCACTTTGCTTTTCTGCGCAGTAATTCATTGGGAAATTGGAATTTGAAGTACCTGAACTTTTAAGTCCCTTTTGGCACTAATATTTTGTGACTCAGTGTTTTTTGATGAAACTACTTTAAGTAGAACAGCTGAAGTGATAATATTACATAGATTAATCCTTTGATCAACCAATAAATACTTTAATAAGATACAACCCCTAAAAAAACAGTACACATGTATGCAATTTATATAAAGTTATATAATCAGAAGATCACAATTCATTAAATTACTATTTCTCACTGAATTTGTCCATGTAGTATTTTCAGATAAATAGAATTAAACAGCAGAGTTGCTACAATATAAACTCAGATGATAGGAAATGAAATTCCATTGACTTTGGGACCCTATCAGGTTTTCTTGCCCGTCAGTACCTAAGCACAGTATTGTCTCTTACTTGAGAGACATTTACTAAATAGTTATTGGACAAATAATCCTTGAAGTGACATATGTATGTCTCTAAAATGCTGATGTCATTTTTCAAAAATGAATTTATCCAGCCATCAAAATTGGAGATAATGGACTTAATTTGATTACTAGTAAGATATATCCTATCACACTAAGAATGAATTACAACTCACAATCAAACAGATAGAATCATGAAGATCTTTTCAAAACTTTTGTAAATTATTTTGTAAAGTTTCCTTTTTTAAAACAGTATGTAAAAGGAAATTTGTGGAAGGAATATGATTTAAAAGTTCAGTGTTACCATTTTTTCTAATGAATAAATTATTTTTCATATAAGAATAATTAAAATGACTACTTAATGAATGGAAAATATAATTAATTAAAAGGTCACGTTAATTGAGAGCTTTATTCAAAATTATATTTGTTGTTAGAACATGCAGCATTTTATATAGATTGCTATCTTATTTCAGAAAGTTATACACGTACATACTTGCACTCTACTTAACTATGTGCCAGTCTCACAAGATAGGTGGATTTAAAAAATTTACTGATTTTTCTCAATAAAGGTAACTGTACAACTTCTACTCAAAGTAACAATGTGTGTTAAGTAAACGGACCTACGCAAATAGGCACCACATAAGGACACAACATAGCAAATGCATCCTTATAGGTGATGGGGATTGAGAAAAGAAAGGCTTAATACAGAACCTGATAGGGTTTTACTTAAGTTAACCATGCTAGGTAGTTATTTTCTTGGACAAACTCCAAAATATTCATAATATTTTCTGTTATCCCTCTTCCTAATCTCTAAAGTTACATGAATTCAGTTCCTTTTAACTAGTATCAATTTGTAGTAAAATGTTTTTGCACTTTAAAAAATACCTGCATTCAAAAGTTGCAATAAATAAAAATGATAGCATCTTTTCTAGACTCTATATTCATTGTTATTAAGCATATTTGATGAAGGTTTACTATGCTACAAGATATTTTAGAAAAATCATTGTCCTTAGTTCCTTCATATTTTTGTAAAAAAAGAACTCTTAAGGATATTAAAAGTAATTTGAATGGCAAGAATGATAATATTAGGAAGGGCATACTGCATCGAACAAGTGAGATTGAAATGGTCCTTGAGAAATGGGTAAAATTTGAATGACTCCAGGGGAGATTTAAGGATTTAACAGGCATCCAATAACATTAACAATTTCTGAATGGGTTCCTCCATGTTACTCTCTATCATTGTATGTATAGGTTTTCTATATATTACTTATACAGGCCTTAAAACCTCCTTTTTATTTCTTACCATTAAAATCAAAAAGCTAATTCTCTCTACAACCTTAAGTTCCTCATAATCTCACCAACTCTATATGTGAGATAAAACTGAAAAATGCATTGATTCAGTAAAGATAGAAAAAATAGTGGTCTTATAGTGTTTGAGTTGGAATCTGTCCATTTAAAGTAAAAAAAAAAAAAAAGCCACACAGAACTTCAAATATTCAAACTTGTATTAATCACAATTGAGCAATAATCATGTACTGTCAGGCTTGCATTCCTTGCCTGAGGCTAGTCTCTGCCCAGGATGACCTTTCTTATTATTACTTTTACAGCAACCATACTAATTCTTTAAGGCTCATCTCAAATAAATTTATCTGTGAAGCTTGTATGGCTTCTCATTAAGCCTCCTTAGATTATTACTTCAAAACTACATTGTGTATAATTAGTCTCATATAGTACTTATTGTACATTTTCCTTAAGCAGGCACGTGGAGCCCTCAAATGATGAGATCAGATCAAGATAATGTGTGAGGGCAGCTCCTCTAATTTAGGAGGGACAGTGGAATATAAGTAGTACAGCCAGAAAAACAATTGTTGAATGTTGGTGGGTCATCTGTAACTAACAATCTTTACTTAGTGGGAAATATTAACTGCATTGCATGACTAGGTGATTGGTATCAGGAGAATAGATAAAAATTAACTAAAAAAATAATGTAAACTTTTCCTCATCGATGAAAAAACATTAAAATGCCCTAAGTTTTTCCTATATCAGTAGTGTAATAATGTGGATATGATCCCACTAATGGTTAACAACTGTGAGAAAAATGCATACTGATTAATGTATATTTGACTTTCCTAAGTGGTTAAAAATTGTGAATTAAATAGCATCATTTCTGTAACCGCATTTGATTTAATGAGAGATTTTAATGCCATATGTTTTCCATCCTAAGCAATTTAATGGAATCCCTCATCAAATACTCAAAAGTTGTCATTCTGTAGATGAGAAAACGTTAAATTGTTTTCTTCTGCATCAAGTAGCTGGTCATAGTAAGAACCTCCAACCTAAAACTTTATGATTACACCATGTTATCTCTTAGATGATATTATGACTCAAAGTTAACTGTTGTAGGAGTTTAGCTGATTTCCCCTCAGTGTGAAAACAGCACAATATGCAAGTTGCAAAATCCTTAGTAACATACAAGACAGACTAGTAAGTCTACAGGACATGCCAACTGCCAGTTACAGACACTGGGTCTTAGACAGGTTTGCTTCAATAAAAAAAAAAAAAAAATTATAATTGCAGACATTCACCTACTTATCCCACAGGACATCTGCATATATACAGTCACAAACATATAGAAGCAAAAGAAGATATATATCCCACTATGCTCTAGATCTATTAACTTAGTGAAGACATAAAGAAAAACGGATGACTATCAAGAAAAGAATGCAAAATTTCAGAGTAACTGAACTGACCGAAGCCATTAAGTCACAAATACAAGAAATTTTTGTATATTTTTGAAGCCACTAACTATTCAAGATAAATGGGTATCAGTTGTCATACCACATTCTAATCACTTTAAAATAATAAATTACAATCTCAAATCATAAAAGGTCCCACATATTAATTTAAAAAACAATTATTGCAAAACTTTATAAAAATAGTCAAATATTATATCTAAATTTGACATACGAGTTTTTTAATCTTTTGGATGAACTGGTCTGGCATTAAAATTTTATCAGAATAAGATAAAGTGTTTCTGGGGTGGGCTTAAATATATTAATATAATAATGTACTCAATCAAAATGTTCGAATATAGCTAGACATAGGATTATTTCACTATAAAATATCCGAGTCATGCTAGAACAAACTAAGATATTTTCACCAATATTTTTGACTAATATTCATCAGAGTAGTGAGAAGTAGTGCTTATTTACTAAAGTAATGAGAGTAGTGCTTATTTACTAAATGAACCAATTTAATTCTAAATCATTTAGAGCAGATCAATAATTGTGATACTATTTAATATATTAGTATCTAAATATTCAATCTTGTCTCATAATACTACATTGACAGGGAAATTGATAAATAGTATTCTGATTTTATATTTCAGCTTATTTTCTACTAAACTTGTTTCCAAAACTAGAATTAAATATAGTCTGTAAATATATGTCAGTACACATGACTTTATTTTCACCTCTGAAATGCTAAGTTCTGTTTTAGGTTAGTATCAGATCTATTTGAGGCACTTTTACCAGCTAACCCTGGAGTTGAGTATGTTCATTAGCGAAGTTTGTTATTCAGGTATAACAAAGTCAGGTCAGATTATGATTAACACCAAAAAGATACTTTGTCACTCAGTTTCCAAGAGAAAGGGGTATTGCCAGGCATGTTAGTCTTTGTGGGGCAACACAGGACCACACAGGAAGGAGAGGATTAAAGGGGAAATTGTGACAAGAGTCTTTACTGTGGTTTCTTTAGAAGGGAATGTGCAAGGTAGGATAAGGACTTTTGTTTTGAGGCACAATTGTCTGGCTGTGGCTCTGGGATAACTGGGGCAGGCAAAAGTGCCCTAGTGTGAGTCGTGTAGAGGAAGAGGTAGGGTGTGATGTCTTTTTTTTTTTTTTTTAGAATGTTGCGAGTCCTTTTTTATTTTATTTTTTTATTAATATAAAATATTTTAAAATTTCCATATACTTGCCATCAATTGTATTCCCCATGTATTCCCCATCACCATCTCACCAGTGCACCATCACCTCAGTCCCTCGTGCTCCCATCTTCCCTCAACCCTCCTCCTCCCAGTGGGGTGTGATGTCTTGATTAGTTGGTTTGTATATGAAAATTATGAGTGCAGGTGAGTTAATGACTGTTTTTAGAAAATGAGTAGTCCTGTGAAGGGTCTGAAAAGAGGTCCTAAATACCAAATAATTAGAAACAAAGAAAACAAAATGCATGATTAATATGGGAATTGAAAATTAGATTATACTGAACCATCTCTGGAGAATATATTTCTAGCTAGGGAAAATGATCGTCCTGATATTTAACTAAATCAACAAATATGTAATTAAACAATGATGAGGCTGAAACATTTTGATTTAAATAACATACATCATAAGAACAAGCTGTTTTCCTAACTTCACATCCTAATTTGGATGCTCTCATTATTTCTTTACATTTCCACATTTCAATGTGAAATACATATTTATATATTATCTCACAATGAAAGAATGCACAGTAAATAACCTCATTTGCTTATTTACTAAATGAACCAATTTAATTCTAAATCATTTAGAGCAGATCAATAATTGTGGTACTATTTAATATATTAGTATCTAAATATTCAATCTTGTCTCATAATACTACATTGACAGGGAAATTGATATATAGTATTCTGATTTTATATTTCAGCTTATTTTCTACTAAACTTGTTTCCAAAACTAGAATTAAATATAGTCTGGACATATAATTGTGCATACAACATACTATGAGGCCTGAGATTGTAATTATTTGCGACGACGTTGCAATAGACTTTGAGCATTGTAAAATTGAAGAATGGTAATATCTGCAAAAAAAAAGTCAGGAATTTAAAGGCAAATGTAAGAAGTCAATGAGGATTTGAGAGGACAGCATAGAAAGTATCATGATGATATTAAATATCAAGCTACTCTAAATCAAAATAATCCTCATGGCATTAAAGGGTGAGAGTTAAAAAAAATGTAGAAGACTTTTCTAGGGCATAGAACTCTGTTATTAGTCTATTTTTATGACCTCGACTAAATATTTGAAGCCAAGTACCTCTCGGGTACCATCCTAAGAGTTTGTACTTGCCATGGTAGTAGGAGAATTTGAGTTTCATTATCAAATGCAAAACTGTATTTTGTAATTGCTTTTATGTTCAAGAAAGGAAAAATAAGTAACAAGAAAATCCAGATGGAGTATGTGTCCATCAGAAAAAAATGGTAATGAACAGCATTTTGCTTAGCAATGAAGGTTTAATTATGTTAGTTAATAGAGAAGGTGAAATTGAGGAGGAAGGGTTTATGTTGAATTCAAATTGTAAAGAAATAACTTGACCTTTGAAGCCATCAAAGTTATAAAGTTTCCTTTAAAAATATAATTTTCTCTTGGGGAAGTTTGATTGATCACCTCTAAGCGGGCTGTCAGCAAATGTTATAATTTTCCAATAATTTGGACAGGCTTCATCTAAACATGGAGAGTCTAGTTCAGACAAAAGTGGAGGGAGCATTATTTGCTACTGGAGGTAGCTGAAAGGAATAATTATAATTTATATGCAAAACAACAAATTCATATAATCCATTCCTTCTGGTTTAATTAGTTTAAAAATAAAACCATGAGAGTGACTTAGCAACACCATATTCTAAGTATAATATTGGTGTTTCCAAAGAAAATCAACTAAATTGTTCATGTAAATTTGCCAACAAAGCAAGTCACACATGAGCTGTGCAATCTCCTTGACTAAAAAGCATACAAGCCAGAGTTCATGGAAGACAATGAGAGCAGAACACTGGAATATATTCCAGTATGTGCTCAAAGGCTCACCAGAATTAGGGCTAAATTAGACATGGATTGGCAATATGAGAATGCTGATTTCTAGTTGCATTTTCTATTGTATTTCTAGGAAAAAGTGAATATCACATCATTAATTTTTAATTAAGTTTCAGTGAAGCTTTGTATGCTTTAGATCTTGTTCAAACTTATTCTGCTCCCCATCCACTTTTACACATACACGTTTAATAGAGAAATTAAATGGAGAAAATCCGATGCACTGGCATTCTTAAAATTGAAAAATTCTTACTCCTTTTAACTTCATTTCCTCTTATACAAAGAGCTCCTAGAGTTTAAATCATTTTGTATAGTAGGTATCTCTATATTTTAATGCAAAAACAGGATATTTATATAACTATCCTCTGATCAACTTCAAAAAGAAAGTATAAATGGAAAAAATCAGCCTGAGCTAACTAGGAGAATGCATCTTGTACCAGTAGCCCCCGTGTGAAGTACAATAAGTCTGAATCCGTCTGGATAAGTATAGGTATCTTTTAGTTCCTAAACCTAAAGCAAAATTGACAAAGATTTCATTCTGTTTATCCTCCTATCCTCACTAAATGATTTTGCTTCTGGTATCACAGTGAAATAGCAAACATCGATGTTCTTTTCCCTTTACCACTGCTAAAGCTATGCCTCCATTGAAACATCTTTATACTGTCTTCCACTCTCAGACCTGGTATGCTCAGAACTTTGCTTCAAGGATTCTCTCTCCCACTTAGGTTTTCACTCTATTCCCTATCTTCTCTTTACAAACCTCACACACCTTTTCATCCAATGTTGAGATATTTGTCTATTCTACTTCTATAAACCTTCAGTCTCCTATTTCTTCCTGTCCTGACTTTATACTTAAACACCTATTAAATCTATAGAACTTAAAATAAGAATCCTTGTACCCTATAATATACCTTGTATTTCTCATCTATCCAATCACTATTTAGTGAATTTGAATGAATTGAGGAGAAATATAAACAAGACAGAATAATGCTATTTGGTGAGGCCATTAAAGAAAAATGTCCAGTCCTGAACTTAAACCCCAGCTAGAAAGACATGAGGCAAATAATCGCAAGTATGTGGAGCTGTCAGAAAGAACGTGACATAATACATCTTTCAAAATCAAGCTATACTTCCTAACCTGTATGCTTTCAACCAACTATAAATAGGATCCCATTAATTGTACACTTGCCACGACTAGTTGTGATCTCATCACTCTTCTCTCCTGTCTTCCATTCCAGCACGGTCCCCACCTGCTCTGCTCTAAGCATAGTGTGACTACACTATGTGATAGCCAAAAGTTACCATGCCTGTTCTAGGGACTTCCTGCCTTCATCACCAATTTCTGTTCAAATCACCTGAAGTTACCCTTTCTGTTGCAGTGTGTTTCTTTGTTGGACGATCTGTCGTGCTTGTTTTTATCAGGATATCTACTCCCTCACCCTTGCTCCTTTACATTACTTACTGCTAACGCCACAAGAACATCACCCTATACCAACTAGGGGATGGGACTCCTCTATGTGATCTCAGCTTATCTTCTGACATATAACTTGTCACATCACATTTGGAAACCTGTGTGTTTATAATTTTATTTTACCTCTAAAGTTTTGTGAAGACAGGGCACTAAACTATTCATGCCTCTGTTTCTTTGGTCACAATGATGACCAAATAAGAATATGTATACACAATGATGACCATCCAGAAGAATAAAGAAGCTTAGTGCCATGCCGAGATCCTTGTGAGACTTGCAAACAAGTCTCACAGGAGCTGTACATGGCTCCTAGGATCTCCACATACACTCTTTCACTCTGGAAGAAGATAATAAGAAAACAAAAAATGTTAGATGATAGTAGTGGCTAGTTGCATACAGGCAGGCTTGGCATACAATTATACATTCTTGAACCTCTGGGCTGTGCTTTTTGTAGAAAGTAACACATGCTTGTTAATTGTTCTCCTGCTCAATAAAAGCTATGGAGAAGTTAGGAGGTTTGCTATTTGCCTAGCAGAGCAATAGCCCACGTTTCCTTGCTTCGACATCCTGTCTGCTGATCTCATTCCTGTGTCAGTGAACATATAGAGTTACAGCAACAGCTTAGGTTACCTGACACATAAAAAGAGATATATTGATGATGGTCATGAAGGTATCTGTTTTTAATTTTTTCAGGTAAGGTTCACAACACTTGATATGATTCAGATATCATTGTTACTATTCTTTACATTTTCAGGGAAATTTTCATTCAGTACCTAACATCAGTCAAATCAGATGAAAGGATTATGCTTTAAATATTTTTAAGTTTATAATGTACTTATTTTTAACTATTCTCTCTATGTAGTTTGGTTCTTGGTCTCAGATCTTGTAGGACTCCTTCCCCAAGTAACCTCCACAAATACTATTCTTAAATATTCTTACAGCATATTTCTTGATAATCCAATCTATTTTTATGAGTTCAACCCATGACATTCAAAATCTTTTCCTCATATATATACCATCTTCTTGTGAACTATATAACAGTTGCTTTCTGGTGCTTACCTACATCTTATGTCTTCCAGATACACATCCTCAATATGTTCCATGTGGAACATGTTATCTTTGCATTTAAACCTATTCTTCTCCTGTGTCTTTATTACTGTCATTTACCTTATTCAATCCAAAATATGGGAGCTCTTCAGGATAGCTCCCTTTACTGAAAACTACAAATTCATCAGGTACTAAGACTAGTTAGTTGTATTTCTGAAGTATTTCTCATGTATACGTTAACTTGTCGAATCAGAATGAACAACTGATGATGCTTGTGAAAATGCTGTGAAAACCATTAGGTACATATGAAAATAAGAATAGGTATACACCTAAAGACAAAAGTAGATACACAAAATACATAAACATGTATATAGTATAGACATATCTATATGCAGCTGTATATATTCATGCATGTACATATATCACATATTCAGTGTGAGTATATGTATAAGTTGGTCAATATGGTAAAGAATTTCAAATATAAATCATTTATTTGGGGCATATATTTCTCCAAACCAAACTAAATACCATTAAGTGGAAAATCCTCCATATCAGAAATGTTGCGATTTGACACAGACATTTGAATAGATTTGTAAATGTCACATTCTTGGTGAAGTCTTATATACCTCATTTAAAATTATGATGACTCCCTTTATTTTCATGAGCCTGAGTAATAATTCCCATCTTATATTCCCCATATTACTCAACACTAACACACTACATTATGTTATGAGTATATTTGCTACCAGAGCAACAAATCATTTACAAGATTGGAATTTTTAATTTTTTTTTCTGGTTCATATTGGTGATTCTTAATTGTATATGGCAGATGTGTAAAAATAAGTTAACTATATATTAAAAACAGCAAAACTGATATAAAAATAAAGTACCATTTATCAAGTACTTAATGTGTGACAAGAAAGTATAATCTTTTCATTTTCACAGATTACCGAATGCTTGTTACATTTTTAATATGAGAATACTGAGTTTTAATGTTTTCAAGTTATATGCCTAGGGTAAGACTCTGGAAAATACTGGCCCAACCCTATATATGGTCGAAGTGAAAATTCATGTTTTTAGCCACTGAGTAATTCCAGAACTCAATACTAGATTCCAAGTGTTTGAATATTTTTCAGTTTCCCAAGCCACTACATCTCCTGCTACATATTTATGTTCAGAGGATTTGTATTAAAATTAAGTAGATTTTTGAGCATCTTATGTGAAAAAAATTCTTGTCTAAAATAGGATTAAAAACATAAATGTAATTTTAATCACTTCATTTATCAGAATGCATGGATAGTAAGAGTTGAAATGGGAGCTCGAATTAAGAGGACATAGTACATTTCCTCTTCCATAAATGAGTAGATCTTCAAGAATATGTAATTACCAGTACAGAGCAATAAAATACAATAAAAAAAACCCACAAAGTGATATGCTTATTTGGTAACATTCTTTAAATTACATTTTCTGCTTCATCTTCCAAAATACACTCAATTTTTAATTATGTTATGATAATTAAACTTATTTGTTTTTCTTATCCATTTATCAAATATTTATTGTTTGGCATGTGCCAGATAGCCTTCTTAGCATTGCTAGCCCAGCAGAGAAAAAAAAAAAAATCCTGCCTATAAAGCTTATATTTTAACTGTTTCATCTTAATTCATAATATTTTGTGAGACCAACTGGTAAAACCTGCTCCATTCTATTTTTAATTTTCTTCCCGTCACTGAATCCAGAACTATGTGAGTATTCAAATTAACTGAGTTTAAAAAGTATAGCAATCATATGAAATTCTCTTTTCCACCCATTTTATTCTGGTGACTCCATGAACTGTAGTAGGATTTTTTTCCTTTTTTTCCTAAGATTAGAGTATTAATTACTCTAATTAATTACTGTAATTAACACAAATTAGGTTCCTGTCTCCTTGTTTTGACACCCTCTTAAACCATAGTTTGTCTATTTTTTTTGAAAATTGAAGGAAGTTTGTCTAAATTACACAACTATATATGCCAATGAAAAGTTACATAACCATAAAGACATTGCAAATTCTCTATGTAGTTATTTTTAGTGTAATACTAGCGCTTTTTTTTTTTTGGCATAGTCTTTTGACATTTTCTCAGTATTTAACTAGTTTTTAGTTTTCAAAACTAATTATAAAATGGCATTACATTTCCAATTACTTATGATTTTAAACCATGAAAATTTTAAGCTGAAACATCATTATTAAAGACAGGAAATAAGTACACTAAATACAAAATCCATTGATATCAGATATTTGAATTGGTGTGTAGAGTCATAGTTGAATAACTTGTCACTATTAAGTGACAACCTAAATTAGTTGAGATTTTCAACAATGAAAATTATATTAAATTTGAATCCAAAAAATATAATTTTAATCATCTTTAAAATACAATGTTTTTGTCCCACAAACTAAATTTAGAAATCTGAGACTTAGTTATTTTACCATGTTAATTTCGCCCTACATTTTCTCTCCAGTGTGGTACTTATCCTATAAATTTAGTGTAATGAAAATCTCAGCTGTACTGATTTCATGTAAGTATAGATGTTTACTCTTTCTTACAATTAAAGATTAAAGAATAATCTAGTACCTCCAAACCCAGCATTACTATCAGAGATAAAACTTTATAAATGCACAATTTAAGTAACATTTTCTATATGAAAATAACGTCCTACTGTTACTGGTCAGCTAGAATTAGAGGTAACTCATTGAATATAGAACTAATAAATGTTAATTCAATATTGCATTCATCGGTATGACTTGGAGAGTTCATGTGCTACATGAGGGTTATCTTGTACATAGAGCATTTCCCTAAAGCACAGGGTCAGTGGTGATCTAGTCAGTGGTGATCTAGTCAAATGACAGATGTCTACGGGTAAGGTTGATAAAGACAGTGAGGCCAATTCGCATAAGTTTCATGCGTTAATCCACTGAAGAATGAACCAGAGAGCCTCAGTTTGTCTCACTGATGATCAGAAGTCAACAGTGGAACCCGAATGAATAGAAGACTTGGTGATTAGCTGTGAAGTCTGTGGGTGACTATTTTGGTATCTGTAGTGTTCATGTCTGTTAGTAACAAAAGGGGAATGAGACTGTCCAAACCTACAGTGTCTAGGTTTTAAGTGCTTGGAATAATCTCAGTGATTAATGAACATAGTTTTTTATTGTTTGTCCATTAAATACTGACTAGAGAGAAATAATTAGGAGACTGTGGATACTAACGGGTATGAAGCTATAACAAGCTGGGAAGAAAATCAACAATCAATCTATATGATTATAGGAAGCCAGTGAGTGCTTTTAAAAGTATAGACATAAAAAATGAAAGTTAATTTAGGAGGTCTGTCAATGATATTCAATAAATTAACTCATCTACTCATTTACTCAACAGATACAACAGAATTATATTCTCTAGGCATAGGACAGAAAGAAGGAAGACTTTAATCTTCACCTTTATTCTTGGGTTGGTAGGAATTTCAGTTCTATGTGGTCTAAGTTCTAAGTATATTTAGCCTTCTGGAATGATTATTTTGGAGTAGGATGCAGGAGTCTAAGTTTAAAATGTTCCCAATGTGGAGACAGAATTGGTAGCAACTTATTATACTCACAGATATCTGGGAATAAACACACTGTCTTGTAGTCCTTGGACTTTCCTTCCCTATGTACACTAGAATGAAGTCTGGCACAGGTCTTTTGCTGATTTGTTTTAGTTTCAGCAGTAGTAGTGACCAACATTAATCAGGTCAGTATTATTATTGTTGCCACTGCATGGAACCCTAGTTTTAGGTGCTTCCAAACTACAAACTGTGTAGCATTTGATAATCTGTCTGAATGAGATAGTTATGAATTACTCTACCTATCCATTTATCTGTTCAGTGTATCCAGTGGATTTCTTTTCTGAGCATGTGTCTCAGGGTTACATCTGTAAAACAGATGATTCTAATGCCTTTCTCTTACTGTTGTGAAAATAAAGGTTTCTTAGCACAATCCTTAGTATAGAACAAGAACACTGTTCTAAAACACTGGCTAATAATAACAACTAATGGTGAACTTTCTGTTTCTCATGATTAAAGCAAAAATGTTTAATTTTAGCAATTGTGTTCTTGCCATGATTCTCAAATGATTGACTAGTTTACTACTTTGCATAAAACTGTATATGTTAAGAACTCCCCAGATGTAGAATATCTTTCTTAATGAAAATAATGGAAAGACTATCCAGTTCATGTCTCTACTGGGGTCCATTTGTATTTCACATGCCAAATCACACCAGTGTAAGATGTTCTGCTTCTCCATCAGCAAAAGTTTTCTGACCTCTCCCTCTTGGAATACTTCCATCTGTGTTAATCTTTCATTGAGCACCTGCCATATACTTGACAGTGAACAAAATTAATTGTAGTGGACTGTGGATCATATATCATCCTCATTTTACAGGTGAGGAGAATGAAAAAGTAAAGTGATAAGTTCAAGGTAACAAATTCAGTATGAGAATAGAGTCTAACCCATGTTCTGTGTGTTTGAACAACAATAACAAAAAAGTTGTTACATCTTGTAGTGCACTTATTTTCCAAGTGCTTAGAATTATTTATCAGTTGGAAGATGGAGTTTGATGTGTTGAATACAAATTATGAGTTACCTTTTTACTTAATAGCTCACTTTGGATAGCTACTTGTATGCCCTTTTTTTTTTTTTTTTTTTTTTTTTTCAGACTAAGGTATAGGTAGTAATGGTTTTCTGTCCCTTTACCTCCACAGGAGGACACTCAAGAGTACAGCTGATCTTTCTATAAATACTGATTTCCTTATTGTCCATATAGTATAAATAACTAATAATAGTATAAATAACTAAGTGCAACTTAAATGAAAGTCTAATCCAAGGGATCATTCTTAGGTTTAGTTATAAATTTAATTTTAAATTGTAGGAAAGCCCCTTTAATGGTGGACTGAAAGAAAAATTCAAAATAGAGGAATCAAGTGATTCTAACAACTCAACTTTCAGAACTCCTGATGACATAGTATCATCTTACGTAGCTACCATCTCTGAAATATCTCATTTCTAATACAGTTACTAAGAAGGTTACTATTAATACAACATAGGAATGGAGAAAGGGGGGAGATTTCCCCTCTATCAGAGAAACCCTAAATGAAAGTGAAGTGGATCTCTCTCATGGGGAGCTATAGAAAATATTAAAACAAATTGCCAAGTGGGAATACTATGAAAGAAATACTACTGAAAGGGTTATCTTTATTTCATTCACAGTTTGCCAATTTAGAGAAGTCACTTTCTAATTTCCTTGTGAAATTGAATGCCTTCATGTAATCCTGACTTATTACAAGTACATGCACAACAATATGAAATATGTACCCCAGTAAGTTATAGTGTGCACTAAGATTAAATGACCTAATGAGTGACATTATATTTTAGATGATTCCACTGTAATCATCTTAGCATAATAAAAAGCAATCTATCCTAAGAGGGTTTGGAGGCTGTAAAACTAGTATACACTAGACCACTTCTGTAATCCTAAGAATAAATTAGGGAAGGATGATGAACATCAATTTAAATCAGAAGCTGTTTGGTAAAATAACTTTCTTAAATAATGTTAAGTACAGGTAGCATAAAATATTGCATAGATCCGATTTTCCCTACTTATCGGCATTAGTGAAACAAAAGAAATGTGGACAATAAATAGCTGCTAAGTAAAGACAATCTCCAGTGGTATATCTGATTATTTCTCAATCCTCAGTGAAAAAATAGATGCCCACTGTCATGTGAACCTATTTACCTTATAATTATATTTAAATGCATTTGATATGATTAAATAATCTTTGGATTTCCCTTCCCCAGTTTCTATTTCTTATACTTTTCTTTCCCCTCTCTGAACATAGATGTATTTATCATTATTAATTTACAGATTTTGATATTGTATACCTATTTAATAGTGTAACACAGCTACAAAAAGTTTTTAAACATAACATGAAAAACTATCCAGAAATCATGCCTTTTCTTTCACTCCATCATTCTTTAGTTGGGCAATTCTAGTTCAATGATCTTACACATCCAAGATCTTGAATTATCAGATTCTGCTCTCCTGAGCTCTAGGCATCATTATTTCCAGTTACCTACTATGGTCTAAGCCAAAGACACTTGGTCTTTGCTCCTCATCTGTTTACCAAAAAAGCAGGGTTTTCTTTACCACCCACACCAAACCATGATATTAATTCTTTCACTATATTGCCAGAACTTATCAAGTTGTATACTGAAGGTCAACATCTACTTACGATGGTTATATTCCACAGACACACATGTATTTGTTTAAGAGTGAAAGAGAAATACGACTAATTGTTTCTTAATATTAAGTGCTTTACAGTATGACTGTTGGTGGTGTGGGTAAGCAAGGAAGGTATTCAGTGTCCCAGTAATAAAGTTATATGCAGCTGTTAAGAGGTTTCTTGCGAATATAAAACCAACTTTGCATTATATTTAGTTGCAGTCATTTTCTATTTTCTTTAAATATAAGGATGTTCCTTAGAGTAGTTAATGGTCCTTTGGAGGTAGCCAAGTGGGTCTGTTTGCTGTTGGCACCCACCCTTGTCAAGTCCCATGACAGCAGGGCATCCCCTGACCATCATGGTCTCTCTTAAGTGACAAAAAGCAGGATGAGTCAGTTATTTACACAAAAGACAACTGTGATGAAACTATACCATAGCACCAGCTTTACCACTACTCTAATGTTTAGACAATTAGTTTCAAGAGAATTAGTACACAAGTAAAACAGATGTATTGATATTATTTTTGTTTGTTATTTTGTTTTGTTGCATTTGGTCTATTCTGACATTCAAATTGACAGTTGTTCCACCAAGTGTAACACCGCCCAATCCAGGAGCACAGAAAAGTAGTATTGAAGAGGATTGAAGAGAAAACAGGATATTCTGCCCATAACATGAGAGATAAACCCAGGTTATAAGGTCAATCTCCATAGGAGATACAAAGGACAAAATCATGGAGATGTCAGAAAATCGTAGGTCAGAGAATACCATAAAGGGAGGGGTTTGGAAACACACAAAGGAATGCACCAGTAGCAACATGTGAAACTAATCAGAGTTGATGGCCAGATTAGGGCCAAGTGGCCCCTTTCTGATCTAGGTCTGAGGTGGCTTTAATAAGTAGCACACACATAGTCACTGTACCTGAGAGTCTGAATCACACAGCCCAATTTCACCCTTGTGAAATTACCACTTCATCCTTTCACAGCTACCTCAAATTAGTTACTTCTAGAAACATTGGTAATTACTACACTTGATATGTATACTACCTCTTTATAGGTATGCATCAGTCTACTAGATAGTTGGATAATTTTGCTGCATTTGTGAGATCTAGTTTATCATAATCTCGACAAGGTCACAGGCCCTATTCCTAGTTCAGTAACTCAATAAATAGAAGAATTTTAATTATAACTGATAAATAGGTCAAATAAGGTCAAACTGATGCCCACTTAGAAGGAAACTAAAATATGGATATATATACATATATAAAGATGTGATCATTTTTATTTAATTCACCATTCTTAACATATTTGCTTAGTAAAATAAACTCAGCATAAGATTTTTTATTTTTTGAGTAGGATTTAGGAAGTCATTTTTAAGTATCTACACATATTTTTTTTATTAAAATATTTTAAAATTTACATATACTTGCCATTAATTGTAATCCCCATGTATTCCCCATCACCATCTCACCAGTGCACCATCA
>JAGFMF010011781.1:518497-558081 GCA_019455555.1 Galemys pyrenaicus | reverse complement strand
TGAGTTGATTTTTGTGCATGGTGAAAGGCAGTATTCTAGTTTCATTCTTTCGCATGTAGCAGTCCAGTTTGCCCAGCACCACTTATTGAACAGGCTGTCCTTATTCCATTGTATATTCTTTGCTCCTTTGTCAAAGATTAGTTGTTCATAAGCTTGTGGGTTTGTTTCTGGGCTTTCTATTCTATTCCATTGGTCTATGTCTACACCTATTTTTAATTTAAGAAATGTATTGTCATTGCCCTATCTAGGCCAACTATCAGGGCAGCTAGGTGGTGACTGCTTACTTCTGGGTCATGAGTAATTCCATAGCAATTGTCTGAAAGTTTGGAATAGTAGAGGATGGACAGTGGATTCATTGCTGGGAAATATAATCTCTGTAATGGCCTTTGTCACATTTTGCAGCATATAAAACATTCCTGGGAGACAAATATGACTCACTTAGTTTGCAGCTAGCTCTTTAGGGTTCATTTGTCTTCACAGATGTGTCAGTAAAGACACTAAAGGCATGGTGGAGTGTGTTCTTCAGGGAAGTTTCATTTACTCTTTAATGCAACAATCATTTATAAAATACTGCTGGAGAAAACAGTCATTTAAAAGAAACTCATCAGTGGCAATGCCATCTTATTCTGAAAGGCAGTACACATGAACCAAGCCAGAGCTGATTTAATTTTTGCAGAGATGTCCTCTACTGATTATTCCCTTCCAGCATAAGAAAGCAATCAAGAAAGCTTAGGAGGGAAACTAATGTTTTCTTTGCCATTCCTAATGTACTTCTGTGCTCCCTGTAGAGGGCCTTTCTTCACGAAACAACCACTTTGACCCTCAGCAAGCTAAATATACAGTGAGTGGAAGCCTCGACACCCATAATTCTATGAGTTGTACCATAATCACCCTACTGAAAAGTGGACAGAAGGGCATATCTGGTGAGAAAATATTAATGTCATTCTATGTTTAATGTAAGAAGATTGTTCAGAGGGAGAACAAAGAAAACTAAGGAAAAAGTAATGAAGAAGGAATGGATGCCTATTTCCTTTAAACAGCTAAGTGGTGGTTCTTTAACAAGAATTTACACAAATGCCAAGATTTCCTGTCTTTTCTAAAGTTCATACATGTTCAGATAAGTCACAGAAGAGTGGGTATTTTGGCTTTTTCTCTTTCTAAGGGGTTTTCTTAATGGGAAAATAATTTACTAGAAATGTACTCATCAATACTCAGTTTTCGCAATGCTTATGTGACGCATTATTGTTCAAGTGCACACTCTTCTTTGTGCCATTTTTTGTTCCCTTGAATCTTCTTATGTAATGCCACTGACCTAATACTGTAAGAGTAAAGTAAATAATAAAATAATTCTAGGCTGGTGCCAGCATCTGGTAGTGACTTAGAATACGTATGTAGTGGTTTTTTTGAATCTTTGGCCCTAAAGAAGTGAAAGTTTTTAGGATATTTTGGGGAAAAATATAACTTTAAATATAAGTGTATTAATATAATATACATATATAATACACGTATATTCATATGACATACTGAACATATTCATAGCATATGCACAATATATAATTAGAGAAAATACTTTGGTCTTTGGTTTCTCTTATTTGCTTGTTAGCATATGGCCATCCTTTGTCACTCCATTGCTCTGCACTTTAGATGTAATTTTTTTTGTCTCTGCTTCTGTTGCTGTCCATAAGTTTCAAATAATCATAGTCCTGATCTCATCAGTGGTTCACTTCCTAATTATATTTACAAAAGTCTACCTCATTTCCTAAGTATCAACCAAATGAGGAAGGGAAGTTCAAAATAGAAATCAGACAAACTAGATCTTGCAGCAATTTTCTGTGTTGCAATTAGATTAGAGGAATTTGTCACCATACCAGTTAATCAGTTGATCAATAAAGACTTAGTTACTCCCTTAAGACATATTTCAAGGGGGAGGAGAACAGGAGAGAGGAGTGTGACAGGAGCACAGATGCAGACAGAAGAGAAGGGAAATGAGAAAGTAGAGATATAAATGCTTTGGTTGAGGCAGTTGTACAATATTCTCAAGGAATAGAATTGTCTGATAAGAATGAAAACATCTACTCCTTAAATGAACCAACTAGTATTGATCTTCGATATTAAAACATTACATATGGGGCTATTTTGTTATTTAATGCATGCTTTCCTTTACAAAGGTATCATGGAATAGAGAAAATTATTTTCAATTAAGGTAATGTAAGAAAGTACTAATGTATGAGAAGTGAAAACTAGTGCTAGGATTCAGGGTCCTATCAACTTAGCTGTAGAAAAAGGTGTTATATACTTTTAGGACTGCACACATAATCCAGATAGGGCTCCTATAAAAATGACATTGGGAAAAAAAAAGACAAATGGTATTGAACCTAAGTGCCCAAGGAGTGGATCAGAATGCTGTGCCATATATATCTACAATGGAATACTACTCAGCTAGAAGAAAAGATGAACTGCTATTTGAAACAATGTGGAGGAAATTGATGCTAAGAAAAATCATTCAGAATAAGGAAGATGAGTATAGGTCACCTCAATTATCTGAGGTCTCCCTTATATGTGGAATATAGAGAAACTTAAATCAAGGGTCAGTCAAAACCAAACTCTTACTATCTAATGATGCAACTGAGGCAACCAGCAGGGGGAGGAAGAGGCCCAATGGAACATAGTAGAGAATTTTGGGGCACTGGTGACAGGCAGGGTCTGAAACTATGTATTCACAGAGGTGAGGCCCTATGGAGCAGGGACGAAAATTTAAACATACTATTAATGTTAAAAACTGTAAGCCTAAGAAACTATTGTCATGAAGTACAAATTGAAATCATAATGATACCATTCGGCATGGCTGGAAAAGAAGACTAATGGGATGAAGACTTGGCTATGGTTTACAGCAACTAAACACTCATGCATATGCATTACTAGTGAATGTATCATTTTATATACTCACTTTAGGAAAATTGTAGATATCTAGTAACAAATTACAAGAATAAACTATGGATAAACATTTCTATTACTAAGCATAAAACAGGAATTAATAATAAGTTGCTAACTTAGAAATAAAGCTGCATTAGACAAAGGATATGAACAATAATGCATGTGACAACATTTTTCACAATAGTTCACAGGAAATAAAGGGGTTAGCAAATGTAGATACAAAGATTATATGATTATGGTAGCTCCTACCTAGGTTGGGATAAAATTTAGTAACATTGAAAACTAAGCCCCACTCCTTACGCAGAGGACAGTTTTGGAAGGCTTGAATGGATAAGGGAATTGATAGGTTGCCTTGGAGACACAGCCATAACACCCACTGCCAAGACCAGAGAAACCAGCCCAGCTCCAGGAGTGCAGATACAGCAGCCAGAGCTCAGAGATCACACATCCCAGCAGATAACTCATGCACACTGGCACCCCCAGGTTAGAACCACAAAAACAAAATATAACAAAGAGCCTCAAATCCTCCTTCAGGCACAGACTTCCCTCATCTTGCCTGCTGTTTCTCTTAGCAGTTTATTTCAATAAATCTGCCTTCCTTGATCTCACTCTGTCTCTAGGACCTTCTTTCATCCCTGAGCCTCCAGTCTCACCCCAATATTTCTCCATACTGCAGTAACAGATCATAAGTCCAGACATGAAACCTACACTCTATTTTATTCCATTTATGTGAAGTCAAGAATTGAGAAAACAATTTATGATCATAAAAATGAGAGAGGAATGGTTCACTTGGAGGTAATGTTATTGATGAGAACATACACATAGTTCCTGGGGTGTTGACTTTTTACTGCAGTTGAACTGCAATGGTGGCTTATGTAGGTATATGCATTTGTGATTTTTAGCTTATTATGCTCTCCATAAGAAGGTAAAAGTAAAAAGCAGGGATTATGGAGCAAGCCCTATGTTTCTTTGGTCAGGGAGTAAGCAGGCTTAGCCCAAACTTGGAATGAATTTGAATGTCTTTATGGGGGCATAAGTGACAGTCTTTTAGTCACTGATAATGGATTAGTTGAAGTTTTTAGTTAGTAAATCTTAAAAGGTTTTTCCTCACAAGTTAAAATAGTCTAAGTGTTGGGTTGCTTTGAATCAGCACTTTGGGTGGCCTGTGGATAAACATATCTACTTCCATTGAGCAAGTCTGCAGCCGTTTTAAAAGAATCATTAAAACACATATGACACCCAACACAGAACAATTTACATGCAACTCATGCAATAAAACATCCTTATAATAATAACACAATAAAGGGCTTTTGCTTTTTTGCTCATTTTAAAATTTCCCTCTATCTAGTGTCTTGCTAAAGTCTCATTTCTTAAATTATGCAACCCTGCATGTTGCACAAACCCATATGAATACCAACAGATACATTTGGTTGTTTTGTTTTGTTTTGTTTTTTTTTCATCCAGGGATCAGATATATTAATGCAAATAGAATTGATCTTAGAACTGAGTCAGAAAAGCACATTTAAATAAAACCAAATTTAAACTCCATTTATGGTTAAGTTGTATTCTGCAAATGGTAATTACCAGGAAAGAAGTTACTTTGTGGTTTCAGGAACACTAGAAGCACTAGAAGCTCAATTATTTCTGGGATTCATTTTTTTTTTTTTTCAGAAGAAAGTCCAGTTTGTAATTATTTTGATTTTGTTGACATTTAAAATGTTTCCTTCTTATGATGTATGTAGTTTATTTATACCAGTCATTTCTAGACAACTCAGCTTCCAAAAGAAGAAAAAAGGCAACATTGCCAATTCTGTCATTCTTCTGTCATTTCCATTCTTATCTAGATAGCATATGTCCCCTCAGAGAAAAGACCTTAGGAAAAATAAGTTAGAGTTGGAGAGTAAACTAGAAGGTCAATAATGAAATTTAAAGTCCCTAAGGAAACCCAGTAAGTTGGGATGGAGAAGGAAGAGAAAAATCAATGAACAAAATAAGGATAACAGATGTGGGTTTTTCTATTGTTTTGAGTGGAGTGTGGATATCATGTGATGATATGGTAGTGTTAGTAGTAGTAGAACACTTTGGTTAATATTTATCTCCCTTCAATTTTAGGCTCCAAATTTTAGCAAGATTCCATCTTTATCTCCTATACAGTAAGCCCAAACTGAGGACATGAGGGTGGCTGACTTCTTCATTTACTAATGGCAAGGTAATAATTCACAAGATTTTATGTATGTGTATATATATAATATATAATGTATAACATATATATGCAATTATAGTGACTTCTCAAAAAGAAAACAGAAGCTCACAATGTAGCAAATGGGAAAATTAGAATCAAAATTAGCAGTAGTGCTGGCTAGGTACATTTACTTAAATTTGGGTATTTTGAGAGCAAATAAAACCCAACCCATTGTGAAAATCCTTACCCTCTTGTTTTCCTGACTCCTTTCCTCCTACCCTACATCGCAGAGTCATCAAAAATTATGCAGAGAGGCTGCAAAGTTACAAAACTCCTTCAGACACAAGATAGAAATTGAAGCGCCCCACTGTGAAGCACCTGCGTGGCACAGCACCATGAGCTCGATCCCTGGCCAGGGAGGGGACACACAAGGCATAGCGGACCTCTCCCGTCTTGCTGGCTACTCCCCTCAGCAGTGTATCTCCTTGTTCTGCTCCCCACTCTATCTCTTGTGAATCCTCTCACCTCCCTGGACTCTGGCCTGTACCCTAGATCTTGTATGCATAAATAAATAAATCTTAAAAAAAATCAATTGAACCTGGCTTGTTTTATCAGTTGCCAATATTTTCTTATCTTGGGAAGAATGGGAGGGAGGAATGGGTCTGAAAGGGCTACATTTTTAATTTGGAATGAAAGAAATAGGAATTCACAATAATGAAAGGAAAGGAAGGTAGTAATTACACTCCTTCCTGGAGCCCCAATTTAGTCCTAGATGCAAAGAAGCAAGTTTGATAAAAACGAAGCATAGAAAAAACTGCCTTCCTCAAAGAGTCTATTTTGAGCAATAAGCATTTAAAATGGAAGGGGGTGTTCAGTAAAAAGGTCTTTATTAAGCATTAGCTAAATGAGTAGTGTAGGAAAGGTGCAGAATAAGTTGAATGAAAGTTTTAACAAAAGCCTATGCTGAGAAAGAAACTGATAAAGCCTGAGTGAGGAGAACATTAGTAGGGGGAAAAGATACATCCTTCTATCCAGTTTAACATGACAAAGGGGGAATTTCTATAGGGAGAGAGATTGAGAGTACAGGATTGGTCTTCCCAAAAGGTTCAGATAGGCTTTTTTTCAATATGCCCAGAAGTAGGCCTCATTCAGTAAATTTCACTTTCATATGGGAACCTAGAGGTCAACCAGGACCTGTGAGTCTTAGCAAGAATATTACCATTGTTTAATGCTTATTATTTTACAAGTAGTAAGAAACTTTATACTTCTCTCAGATAGTTGCTATTTTTCTAACTGTGAAAGCAATCACTGATTCCCCTTTTTGTATCCTAGAAGAATGTACTTTAAGAGGGTGTCATCCAGGTGCAGACTTAGGAGTCAACATCTCTTCTCTAAAAATCTCATTTTCATTCTAGTAAGGATGAGTTCACCCCTATATCTTGCCCACCTTCTGTGACGTCTCCCCTCTGTTGTAGATGCCTTGGGTCCTTAAACACAGGATAAGTACCCCGACCTGCCCCATTTATTCTTTAATATTTACAACCACTGTAAGTTCGCCATACTGATGTTAGCAAATTGATTTTTCTTTTATGAGCCCATTTTATGCTGCTTGAATTACTCATTAGCCCAAAAAGAACACAGAGGGGTATGGGATATTCACCTATACCCAGATATGAGCAAGAGATCTTAAGATGAAAATCTAGGCTGGAAATTAATTTCTTAAGACAAATTGGAGACACTCATTTATCTGCTTTGAAGAAAGTCAATTCCTATTTAATTCTATATTTGATTGGGGAGGTGGCATATACTGATGGATGGATAGATGGAATACATGTATAGACAGATAAAGGAAAAGACTCCTAAAAAGTATAAATTTAAAACAACATTCAGAAATAGTTCTTTGATCCAAAAACCATTATAAGAGAGGGGAAACAAATTTAACCTCTGAGAGTCATATTGTGCAGCTGCATGAGATGTGGGGTATTTTAGAGAAAACTCAATGATGTATGTAGAGGACTCACAATATTAAAAACATTGTTCAGATGATAGCATGTTCTGCCTGGAGCTCATGTTCACTTGAACACGTTGCACAGATGAAATAAAGGGCCTCCCTGGTGGCGCAGGGGGTTAAGCAATGCACTATGAAGCAAATCGCAGCCACTGCAGCCTGAGTTCGATCCCTGCTGCCGGCCAGGGAGGGGACCCACATGGCGCAGCAGACCTCTCCTGCCTTGCCCGCTGCTCCCCTCAGCAGTGTGTTTAGGTCGCTCTGCCTGTTCTGCTCCCCATTCTGTCTCTGGTGAATCCTTTCACCTCCCTGGACTCTGGCCTGTACCCCAGCTCTTGTATGCATAAATAAATAAATCTTTAAAAAAAAAAAAAGACCAAATGGAAAATGGAATTTTAAAGGTTCTT
Organism: Galemys pyrenaicus; assembly: GCA_019455555.1. Lineage (NCBI taxonomy): Eukaryota > Metazoa > Chordata > Mammalia > Eulipotyphla > Talpidae > Galemys > Galemys pyrenaicus. The sequence goes on along the minus strand of JAGFMF010011781.1, from coordinate 550,550 downwards.
GGCAGACAGTTGTAGGAAAAAAAGACCATAGTTAAGATCTGAAGACTAGACCTGCTGATACTGCAAGTTCCTTAACTTTCACATTCAAAAGAAGAAAGAAGCATTTAAAACACCATTACTGACAGAGGAGTTAATAAGTTCAAATGCATTTCCTGTGACTGGAACATTCCAACATGTTCCTGCCTGTCTTTTTGCCAACAACAGGGTCTCTGCCTTGGTCTTGACCAACAATGACAATGCGGGCCTTGCAGATTTTGTATGGTTCATGAGGCAATCTATCATTCCATGTTTCCATCTTCGAAATCTTTTAAAGTCAAATAAATCGGACTTACTGAATTTTTCAGTCTTAGTTTTGTGAATCTACATTCAATGAGACCATTATAAACTGCATCCTCTAAGCAAATTCTCTCTTCTCATGATAATCATTATACATGGTGAGATGTCCTAACTACATCAGAAACTAATCAATAATTAAGACACATTTACTAGTTCTACTCTGTGGGTTATATATTATTCAAGTAAGCAGGTAAGAGTGCTGAGCTGTTTCAATTTACCATGCTGGAATGAGGCCCAAGATGCTCAAGTGATAAAGTAATCCTGAATAAGTGCAAATGAGGCTCTTTTGTCTGAGAAAAAAGGAAGTATAAATTGAGAACAGAGGATCTTGACATTGAATTTGAGAAATTAAATGCAAACAGGATTTATTTTGGATTTGTGTTTATACTAAGTGTTTATCAATAAATGAAAGTCTAGAGTCAGCTGTGTAGCTGTTGGGAGACACTTCTCTATGTGTATCTTGTACTCTGGCCAGACAGCTCTATGCCCAGGCCATTACTTTGTTTGTAGGAACAACCTGAGGAATGAGTTCATGAGACTGCAGAAAAGAGACTTTCTAAAAGGCCTCTTGAATGCACTGACTTCTCTTGGTTCTATGTTCTCATAGCACATCCCACTGAATGTTCAGTCATCTGTCTAACCTAGTGATTCTCAACCAGAGTGATGTTATCCTCTGGGAGCCTATGGTTTTCTGGATATGCATATACATGTGTCTATACATGTTTATATTCCAGAAAGTTTTTAGTGACACTTGTGAAAGGAAGACAGACACAGCAAAATGTGTATTTATACAAACAGATGCTGGTGATACACGCTACTTTTAATCAGTAATCAAATTCAGATACCTTGAATAGCAAACCCTAGTGCATGTGTTGTATCTGGCTGCAAGAGCCTAGAGTAATATGAACTGAAGACTATTTGTTAACACAGATAGGACTGACACCCAGTAGGACTGACTTATTAGAACAATATTAATATAGATGGAAGGAAGGGCATATAGAAGAATTTTCACCTGACTTCATGCTTCCTACACATAACTGTGAATCCCATTCTTGGCACAGATTTTTGCTCTTTGTTTCTTTCCAAAATACCTTTATTCATTCTTCCTTTGCAGATGATTAGTGTCAGATGGGGCTGTGAATACCTACAGACTGATTAGCATCTCTGTTAATTTGTTCAAAATACTAGCAAATTGAAAGCAATGACACATCAACCTAGTTCCAGTTACAATCTTTATGACAGCACCAAATTCTTTCAAATAGCTTAACTGTTATAAAGGAACAGCAAATGTTTCTTTGCTTTCTATTTTTCTTCTGGGTTAATAGAGTTTCTGGTTGCATTCACATAACTAGAATTAGCTGTGGCGATGCCTCATGAAGGCGACAGTGCACACTCAAGGTGTGTGCATTGTCTTCTGTCTCTGCACTAGGGATATCGGCTCCAACATCTGCCACACCGCAGCAACATTACATTACTGGTTATAGGACACAATTTTCAGACATTCCATCCTTGATATGACTGACTCACTGGCCAGAGAATCACTGGCTTTAGAATGTTTATGAAACAATTTTTCTGATTCAGCCTTCCATTAGTGAGAGCTAAATATGACCCAAAGACAAGCCTTGCATATAAAGTGTTTCACAAATTGGAGGGATTCTGATGATGGAAACTGACCCCTTTATAAATTTCCCCATACAACACCTCAATTGCTGCATCATTGTTACTTGCCATATAATGGTAATGAAATTGAAAGGGGGGGGGGGATATTTTACCCAAATCTTCTGAGTTAATAAGTGAAATAGATTTTACATCTCCAAAATTCCATGTGAATGCTTTGAAAGCAATGCTACTTTTTCACCCAAGGGTTGATGGAAAGTGTGCCCATCTGTTGGCATGTTTCCAGCAAGGGTCAGCCCTAGGCCACACTTCTGTCTAGTGATTCGTGTTCCTGTTTTCCCATGTTTTTACCCACTTGGATAAATGTGCCCTTGTTCTTCTCACTACATGATCCCATACCCTCTGAATGCCAATTCAATATTCAACAACCTATAATCCCATCCTCTTAAATTTTAATTGCTTGATATAACTAGGACAGATAATCTAAACACAAATCCTAGTATATTCACCAGAGAGTTATCTTCCATTTTTACTTTTAAACTGTCTATATTTCTAATGCATGCATATTTGTTGAAAAGAAATACAAGCAGGGGTCCCATGAGGCATAGGGTGGATATAATCTAAGAGATAAGTTAATACAGCCCAGTTCCAACACCCATTACATCTTCCTATGATCACTGTGCATGTGGTTAGATTTTCAGATTATTAAAGGTTTATGTAATAATATATCAAAAATGTCTATAATAGTAGAGATAGGTAAATAATGTACAGAAGATCATGTTATAGCCTCTGAAGCACTTTTTGTGTGTATAGGAGTGTCAGTTGTTTTAATTTTTATTTCTACTATACTTTGAGTTATAGATACCCATTTAAATTATGCATATTAGGGCCCACCCTGGTGGCGCAGTGGGTTAAGCAATGCACTATGAAGCAAACTGCAGCCACTGCAGCACAAGTTCGATCCCTGCCCCCGGCTGGGGAGGAGACCCACATGGCACAGCAGACCTGGGGAGGAGACCCACATGGCACAGCAGACCTTTCCTGCCTCGCCCGCTGTTCCCCTCAGCAGTGTGTTTCTGTCAATCTGCCTGTTCTGCCCCCTGCTCTGTCTGGTGGATACTCTCACCACCCCCCACACCTCTGGCCTATACCCCAGTGCTTGTATGCATAAATAAATAAATCTTTAAAAAAAATAAATAAATTATGCATATTATTTCCAAGCTGAGTGAGGGCCTATTTTTCATGCAGGTGTGGGATAATTCTTGAAAAAGATTTTATTTCCCTGAATTGAAGGAGGACCTTTAGGATCTAACCCTAAAGGAAATGATGTTGTCACAACATACATTCCTCTTAATTACAGAGAATTATTTCTCACATTCTGCTCTCTCTCCATGTAGTAGCAAAAATTTTCAAGTTTACGTATTTCAGGTTTACAACCAAAATGCATTGTAACTGTCAAATTCTGAATTTAACAAGCAATTACACCATCAGAAAAGTACATATGAAGGTCACACATTTCTTTGGAGTCTGTGATGTTACTACAACATTTTAAAATTGGAAGAAAATAACGGTACAGTCGATAATCACTCCCGGTACCTTGAGTAGTGATTTTGAAGAGGGTTAATGTGATGGACTTAGTTTTGAAAGAAAACAACCCTCTTGGTTGAATTTGAGCCACTGGTTTTTGTTTTTGTTTTTTTATTAATTGAATTGATTTCCCTTTGTTCTTCCATAGTAGCTTGTTACATCCTCCATAATCAAGGGGATTTATCATGCGGAAGAAATGTTTGCAAAGGCTACTTTGTTTTTGCCTTTGCCTAATGTAAAATGTATAATGTATAATCCATAACAAGGATTATAGATCTAACAGGAGAATGTGCGAGCAGTAACAGAAGCTTGGAGAAAGCAGCATTCAGCCTACAGGATATGCTTGTGGCTGGAAAACTAGAGGCTTCTGCTCACATTCTCTAATTTGGCCAAGACTTCAAGGTTTATCTTGTGCTATAAAATCCACCTAATAACCTCAAAGTCTGTGAAAGTAAAGCAGAAATCACCCTATTTTATTAAAGCACCTAGTAAACTCTAATGTCTGGCAGGTATATTGATGAATATTAATATATTATTTGACTTGAGTGCACTTGGCATATTTGAAATTTTTACATAGTTCTTCAAGTGGAGAACATTATAAGAATTGGATTTTAAGAAAGCAAAATTTTTTTCACAATAAGGAACATGTATTGAAGTTTGGGAGTGGGCGATCAGTGGTGTTAGGGGGCTATATTGTTACCTAGATAAGTAGTTAGCTATATACACTGGGAGTATTGAAACCACAATGCATATATAGAATAACCCTACCAAAGGAAACAAAATGTAAACCAGAAATGTGTATCACATAATAATAAATGTTCTAATAATTTCATTAAAATTAATTTAAAAATTAAGCAAATAATACATTTAATCTAACCCAATAAGTTAGAAATATTATAATAGATCATAAATGTAAAATATTTTTATATTAAGCATTTGAAATTCCTTGTCAATTTCACTTACCCTTGCAATGTTAATTAGTCATAATTCAACAGTTAGTTATATCCAGTGGCTACTGAATTAGACTGCACAGTCATAGAGGTTTCCAGACTGGGTAAGAGATCCACTCTCTGAAATTACTTGTACTTTTAATATTAATTTATTGTACCGTTTGACAATGGAATGATATTAGATGTCCTGCTAGTTGGGTAGAGTTTCTGTCATGAGGACCATCTCTGTTTGGCACAAGTAGGAGAAACAGCATGATTACAGATCATTTCCAAGGAAAAAGAACAGCAAATTGACTTTTCCTGCTTCATAACCTTTCATTAAAGGATGCTATTCTAAAGGATATTGGCAAGACAATGCAATGAAATATTTCAATGCATATTTTCTGACCACTTGTGTTATGCACAGCATTATACGGAAATCAACGTCAATTTCAAAGAACGCATGAGAAATTGGGATGTCAGAGATAAACTCCCAGAGAAAACTAATTTTAAGTCATGTGAGAGAATCCCAGACTTATCTAGGGGAAAAGTCTTAGAAAACCTCAAGAAACAAAACTCATTCTTCAGAAGAGATTTCCCAGTGAGAGTAACAGGCCCGAGCCAAATCTCTAAGGATGCACAGTGCTTACATGAGCCCGGTTCCATATCCTCCTGATGAAAAGGGTCCATGACAACTATGGCACTCTGGCAGCTTAGTTAGAAGACCTCATTAAAATTAGATTTCTGTGTCAGTAATTATACTGAATGTGTCTTGGATAAAGGAGTTGAGATCAGGTGAAAGAGCAGGTCAAAAGGACAGGCTACATTTCTAATTGGGAGGATAAACCACATTGGTTACACAGGTTGAGTTTAAGTTTTCAGCCGAGAAGAGAGACTACAGGCAGTGTAGATATCAACAAGCTTCTTCGCACTTTACCTGGCAATCAAGTACTTTTCTAACAATCAGAGGATATGGGATTTTCTGGGCATTTAGGTAGAAGCTTAAAAATTGAGAACTAAAGTTTCTGCTTGCTCTGGTAAAAGGTTTTGGTCTTATTCTGAATTCCCTTTGCTTTTTCATACCTCACATGTAATTTACCCTCAAATTGTGCTGACTCCACTTTTCCCCAAAGTGACTCATTTCATCACTTATTGCTACTTTCACTCTGGCCAGTGTACCTTTCCTCTTAACTTGATTATTGCAAAATGATCTAGGTTTTTTTGTTTGTTATTTTTGCAAAAAAAAAAAAAAAATCTAACTAGGTGCTAGAGGTATGACCTGATCGCCCACTCCCAAATTTCAATACATCTTCCTTATTGTGAAAAAAATTTTGCCTTCTTAAAATTCAGTTCTTCTGTGCTCCTCACTTGTAGTCTCTTCCCTAAAATGCAGGAGCCTTGTAAAACATGAATCAAATTATGTCACCCTTTTGTTTAAAATCCTTTTTTTTTCTCATTTAACTCAAAATAAAAATGAATATCTATGCTCTGCTCTAAAATCCTTTACATGATCTGCCTCCCCTCTGATTTGCTATCCTTTATTCTCTTATTTACATTGGGCTTCTTGCTGTTGGCAGTTACAACTAACCCACAGAACTTTGTTTTTTCCTGTATCTGATATGCCCCTCCTTCCAGCTATCCTCATGGCATGCCCTCACTTCATTTTCAACTTCTTGTGAATTTATCTCTAGTCATTTAAAAGTTTACCTCCCTCTGATAACTCCTGTTCTCATGTAATATCTAATTATTGGCACAAATGCATATAATTACTTATTTATCATGCTGCCTTCCTGTGACACTGAAACTTAAGCTTAAAGAAAAGATTTTTGGTATATTCTCAGTGCATAGGACAGTGTTTGAACATAATAGACACAATAAATGCATTTGAATGAATGAATACTGGATATTGTATAGAGGGATAAAAATATGCATGCATTTTGTCTGACAGTAGAGGGTAGATAAAAAATAGTGAAGAGGTATGACCACTAAAATTTTCTCTAAGAACTCAAAAGATGGGTTTCCCTGTAGCTGGATAGAGGAGACTTCATGATGACACACAGAGTGAATAAAGGCAACAGGAGGACTGAGGAAGAAGCCAGGGATCCATAGAAGAGGAAGCTGGGAGAATAAATGGCAGAATATTTCCATACATGACAAACACAGATGTATGACAAACTTAAAATTTCTGTCAAAGCCAGTCTGTCAAGATGGTGACAGAGTGAAAACTTGGGCTTACCTTCTCCACAGAGTCACAACTAGATTCCAGTAGAACAGGATCAATAACCCATGAACATAAATGAGTAACTGTTAGGGGGAAGGGTGGTCTTGAATGGATTACACAAATAAGTTTATGGCCTCCAACCCCCATTCCAGAACCACAAATCAGAAAAGATGATTATCGAAGAATGGATCACTGGGACCTGAGGGTGGAGTTAAAAACCAGGCTGGCTGTAAAACCAGAGAAGTGAGCCTTGGGCTCTCTTTCTTCCTTCTGAGCCATCTCCCTTGATTCAGAGCCAGCTCTCAACCTACCATTAAGTTCCAACTTGGAAGATCTGATAAATATTTACAGATATGTATCCCTCTCTTTTTTGTGTGTTATTTCTACTTTATTCCCCGTCTTTTGTAAAATAAAACCCTTTAATAACTTTTGTTGCATGTGAACTGAAGTTGAAACTTATTATAAAAGTCTTCTAAGCACGCAGGTAAGAACCCAGTCAGAAAAACCCATTTTATATTAGGGTTGCCCTGTACCATAATGATAGCATTTATGACCAGGAACAAATTCGCCAAAAGGTATAGGAACTTTGAAAGTTGCTTGTAATACAGCTGGTTTACAACTCAAAGAGAGGTGGCAACCTTCTGGAGCCTTCCAATAGTTGTTGTTTCAGGAACATACCTGTATCACAGACTTTACAAAGCTTGCATTCTGCTGGAAAAGGGGAGTCACAGATTTGGCATCAAGAACAGAGGGTGTAGCCTTGGAGAACTACAGAAGTGTGTGTGGTGACGACTGTTGATTTGAGCCTCACATTCCCTACTGGAGCCAGAACTGGTGTGGGGAAGGGTAGGGTGGATAATTTCCTCCTAAAAGATGCTTTTATTCATAGCCTGAGGCTGTGATATTCAAAAGACTTGCCCCCCTACCCTGCCCTGCCCAAACCAGGACAACACTGGAGGTTTCCCAAACTACAGTTTAAGTACTTGGATTATAAAAACTGGAGCAGGTACTCCAGGGTAAGTTTCTACATTATAAATGTAAAAAGAAAACCCCTGATTTATAGATTTGTTTCAACTGTGGTCCCTACGAGTGCTGTGTCTGGTGTTCAGACAGAGGCTAGAAGCTGAGGCTGACATAACTGGGGGAGGGACAATTCACTGTGCACCCTAACACAAATGTGGCACCCAAAGAACATATGAAGCTTGAATCCTTATGTTCCTTGAAGGAAATCTTTCCATGCCCTATTGTCCTGATTCCTTTCTATCACTTCTTTCCATACTAATTTTCTCACCACTGAAATTGTCAAATGCAGCAGCCTAAAAGTCTGTCCCTGTTACAATCTATAAAAGCTAAAAATGAGAAAAACAAAATGCTAACAATCCAGTTAAACTATTGGTTATACTTGAAAAGATGACGAATAAGACAATGGTGCCCCCACTGTCACGACTTTTGTTTAATATTAGAGGTTTTGGCTAGAACAATTAGACAACAGGAAATAGAGGGAAAAAAGTTGGAAAAAAGTAAAATAATCACCATTTGCAAATATGAATTCTCTAGAAAAGCCTAAATGAATATAGCAAAGTTGCAGGCTAGAAAATCAATATACAAAAATCCATAGCATTTGTATATACAGCAAATGACAACAAAAAGAAATTAATTGCATTCACAGTTTATTTAAAAAGAGTCAATACTTTATAATGAACCTAACCAAGGAAGTGAAAGACCTGTATAAGAAGACCTACCAAACATTAAGGAGGTAGATAGTGATGTAAGAAGGTTAAAGATAACCTGTAGCTCATGGATGGGGAAGAGTCAATATCAAAACAACTAGCTTACCTAACATGATATATACAATTAATGCAATCCCCATCAAAATACCGACTAATTCTTCAAATAAATTAAAAATATTGAAATTTATTTGGAACCATAAAAGGTCTCAAATCGTAAGAGTTTCTGAGAAAAAGGGAGCGAAATGGAGTCATCCTATTACCTGATTTTATACTACAATAGCAACAATAATAAAAGCAATATATTATATTGGTTTTAGACATATGGCTCTAAATGACAGAATTGAAAGCCCAGAAATAAATCCACATACATATCAATACTTATTTTATTCTAAAGCAGCCCGTGGATAAAGGAGACTCTTTAGTAAATAGTGCTGGAGAAATAGGTAGACCACATGCAAAATAATGAAATGAACCACTCTCTAACCCTCTACACAGTTCCAAACAGATTTATATATTAGGCTTGAAACAAAATATTGAAGAATATATTGGCAATGCATTCCATGACATCAATGATATTGGTTTTGGACACTGACACCTATGGGGAGGGAAATAAAATCAAAACTAATAAATTGGGATTACATCAAATTAAAAAAAAATTCCTACAACAATAGAAAATATAGGTAGATTAAGAAGACATCCTACTGAATGAGAAAATATATATTACATAACCAACAAAAGGTTAAAATCCAAAACCTATAAAAAGCATATACAATTCACCAACAGAAAACAACCTGATTAATAAATGGGAAGCAGATCTGAACAGATACTTCACCAGAGGACTTCTGAAAGGCAAACAGACACATGGAAAAACTTTCATCATAGTTTCCAGTAGGGCATGTTAGTTAAAACCACAACAATGTATCATCTCACACCCATGAGAATGGCACTTAAGTGAAATCCATCCCCAATAAGTACTTGAGAGGATGCTGAGAAAGAGGAGCCCTATATACTGCTGTTTGAATGAAAACTGGTGTCATCATTATACAAGGTGATCTGGATTTACCTTACAAAAATCTAAAAGCAGAAGTATGTGTTTCCCCAGCAATCCCACTCGTCGGCATCTATCCAGAGAATGTGAAATCATCAACAAAAACTATGCCCCACGGTGTTTACTGCAGTGTTGTTTACAATAGTCAGGCCATGGAAGCAAACTAAATGCTCACTGGGTCAAGAAGATATGGCATATACACACTATAAATAATGCTCAGCCATAAGAAAAGATGAAATGCTGACATTTGCAGCAAAATGGAAGGAGTTTGAGAGGGATATATACAGTAAACAAGACAGAATGGCAAATATTGGACACTTATATAGTGTATGATTTGAGAAAAAAGTTATAAAGCAGACATTAATAAAGTAAGATTTCTGAGGGTGAGAGAGTAAGGCTCAAGGAGATAAAAGGGAAGGTAGCTGGGAGGGGGTGGTTAACAAAACAAACAAAAACTTCTAAAGGAGTCTGGGATTAAACTGACAGTTGCCCTGGGATCTAGAACAGAAATGGTTAGAATGAGCTAGAGGAAAAAAAAAAAAAAAAAAAAAAAAACCTTTGATGAAACCTTCCCTGGTTTAGATAAAAGTACACTACATTAATTCTGAAAATAAGATCAGGGTGCCATCTATCTCTATGGGCGATTTTTCCCATCTTTACCTGTCTGATAGGTTGACAAGACTATTTATTTACTGATAATATCTGAGAAAGTCTAGACACAATAGATCTGAAAAATATGATTAGCACAGCTCAACTGTTACAATTTAAAAAATTATATTGCCCATTATTCATGAATAAGCAAAGGAAGAAAAAAAATTTCCCATACCTTATACTAATTTAAATCACAATCACTTCTACCTACCTGATAGCAAGTAAATTAAACTTGGGCATTGTTGATCAGAACTGAGAAGTAGATATACTTCAGTGTTAGAATTAAATCCAGTGAGAGGAAGTGGGAGGGAAAGTTCTGAATATAAATGAGCTTTCAACCAAAGTGATTGTAATCAATGAATCTTAAGCCACATTTCCTGGAATTTGCAAGACATAATCTATTTGTCTGTCCATATAGCCTGTATCTATCTATATAGGCCTGCCTCCCTGTTCTGTTTTTTTATAACTGGACCAGATTCATACAGCCCTTATTATCGAACTTTGGAATAAATATGTTTGCCCTGGAAGAACCCCTGTTCAGAAGAACCTCAACCCTATGCCCCATATATCAGAAAAAGGTTAACAGGACGTAGTTGAAAAATTGCACTTATCACAGTGTTCACATGTTATATAAATGAAATAAATGGGGCTTTTGAAGACTGGCCCTGTGTTGTTCTTCATAACAGGCTAGGGCTGTTAGCTCAAAAGTCACTGGTGCCAGACTCCTATTTTTGTATCTCAAGTTGCTCTCATTATAACCCAGAAATAAGCATATTTTTAACTCCTCAGTTCCTGTCTGCTCTGTATAAGCCAAAGATCTGCATTCAACATCTGTTCTCCATAAATAAGACTAACTCTAGGATTATAAAGAGTATGGCTGCCTTTTTGAGGTCTCTGACCCCAAGACTCCCCATCTTGCTGCTGAGTGACATCATTTGGCCAAACAAGTCCACTGTCTAATTCTGCCTTCACTCAGCTGTTTCCTAGCCCTCCTCCCCTTCTGGGTAGTGATTCACTTCCCCTTGTGTTCAGTCTGTCAAAATACCACCCAAAAAAGCTTTCTTTGTATATTACTGCCACAGCATGGCCCTATATTTTTCCTTAATTGGTCCCTAAGTCCTCAAGCTCACTGCACTCAGGAGCATCAGGCTGCTGGCCAGGGGGCATGTAGGTAACCTTCCAGACAAGGAGGTTCCTCCACTCTCACATCACTTTTTTTTGCCTCTACCCATTTTTTCAGTGTCAGTAGTGGAAATGCATTCTGACTTGTTTATGTTCTTCTCATTGCCTTATTTTCCTACGTAACCAGTCATAGAGCAAGAGGATAGCTTCCAGGGTCAGAATAGAATAGGAAACACATCTGAGGAATAAGGAAGGCTCCAGAGAAAAGGATAACAAATTCCAAAAGGGACTAATCACATACTTCCAGGATTAGGAGCAATGGAACATTCTGGAACAAGGGCAGTAAGAAAAAGGACTCTAAGATAAGAGCTAAGATGCAAGATGTAATTGTGGGGACAGAAACATTAAGACAGCATGAGACCATCAAGAACTAACCAATCACAAAGAAACTGATGGGCTTTAGAATAACTAGGGAAAGAAGGTATAAATTCCCTGAGACACACTCCACTTGGCTTCCTTGCCCCTCCCTGGCCTTGTTCCATGGGCAAAGAGTACCACTTAATTTCTGTGCCTTTTCTCTTTCTATCTATTTCTCTAAACAAATTTGCCTCTTTTTGCTTTCTTGCCTGAGTGTCAGCGAAGTTCCTGCTGTGCTTTGTGAGACACCAATCCAAGGTGGTCTAGTGGCAGGGACTCAGTACTGCCCCCACAGCCAGGCATCTATTCCTGTCTGGAAGACTAGACCTCAAAACCTGAAATTATGGTATCAGTAATTTCTTATTTTTCTAGTAAGTATACAGTGATGTGTTATTATTATTTTCCATTCCTTTTTATTTTAATGGAGTAAAAGACCAGTAAATAAAATTAATATGAAATTTTCTTTCAATTTACTTCTTTTGGTGTGGTGATATATATGGGATGTACGCATAGGATAAATAGTAACCATCGTGATGTAAAATTAGAAAAGTAAAAGAAACAGAAAAACCTAAGTTGTGCTCTGTCCATAAGCACATGCTGTGTTTTCAATTGAACTTGTGTGTTCCTTTCTCCATTTCCTACTTCCAGCCATTCTGTCCTCATCCAAGCAGATTTTCCCTTTATCTGAGAATCTCAATTCCCCTACCTGCCCTCTCTGCTCTTCACATTGCCTTAGTTTCCCATATAATCAGTCATAGGGTAAGAGGTTAGCTTCCAGGGTCAGAATAGGACAGGAAAAGCATCTGGGGAATAAGGAAGACATCTGAGACACTAGCCTTGAGATATTATAAAGCCTCAAATTTCTTTTACTGCTTCTCTAAGTCTACACTTTTTTTTCCTTCTCTTACCACTCTGATTCTGTTGTTTATACCTTTTCTTTTCGCTTGGTTCTCGGACTTTATCTACAGCATCAGTCAAGTTGCACAAAAGCGATAATCAAAGTAGAAACACTTAGTCCGCTGTATGGGTTTCCCCGCCTTAAAACACACACACACACACACACACACAGGATTATGAAAATTATGTTTCATTTAGGAATTTTTAAAAAATGAGTTATTGTGTCACAATATAGCAGAATGTTAAATTTTCCCAAAAAAAAAAAGAGTCAGTCCAAAAACCAAAAAGGCTACATATTATACAGTTTTAACATTTTAGCACAGGAAAAACAACCAAAAGGTCACTGGTTGCTAGTGGCTCAGGGAGTGGGAAGAAAGGATGAAGGGATGAAGGATAGGAGATTTTTAAGATTGTGAAACTATTCTGTATGCAAATTAAATGGTACACACAGGTCATTATGCAATTGGCAAGATCCATAGGTCTGTATGGATTGAATACAGGACTGAATCTTCCTGTAAACTCTGGGCTACAGTATATATTATCGTATCATTCATTTTAACAAATATACCCATCTAACAATAGAGGAATATTGATGAAAAAGGTTGAGTGATGGATGAAATTCTGTGTATCGCTCAATTATTCTGTAAATCTAAATCCCTATTAAAGCATAGTGACTCACAGGGCACATCAGCCCTCGCCTGTCTCTCCCGCTGCTCCCCTCAGCAGTGTATTTCAGTCAGTCCACTTGTTCTATTCACCACTCTGTCTCCGATGAATCCTTTCACCCCCCTGCACCTCTGGCTGATACCCCAGTTCTTATATGCAAAAAAATAAATATTTTTTTTAAAAAAGAGCATAGTCTAGTAATTTTTAACAAAGAAGGACAAAGAAGCAAAATATCTAGTTTGATGTACTCAAAGATCAGAGACTGAGGAATGTTTCCAATAGCCATAGGTTTAAAGAAGAAAAACAGGCATAGTGTGCATGTTTACTGCTAATGCAATTGTAGTAACTGTAAACTCACATCATAAATGGCTCATTGTAAAGTAAATCCCATGGCTTTTATATATGCTCAAAATGGGTACTTAATATGTAAATAGGCTCCTTTACATCACAATATAAATCCCATAAGATTCTATTGACATAATAAATCAAATGGCATATTATTAGGAAATATTGCAATTGCCATGATTTGTTATTTTTTTTTAACTTCCTAAGGGAGAGATTTAAAATTAGGGAAATGGATTTAGCTACCATCAGGGCCAGATTTTCTTTCACCCTGATAATCACAGGGTCAACTGTTCCTGTTGATAGATTAGGAGAAAATATTCCTTCCAAACAAAATATAAGTCCAAAGTGCCATGAGTGATGCTTCATTTAGGGTTTGGATATATGACTGTGCAGGCAGTTTGAAAAGAAAGGTTAGTTCCAGTCTGAAGAAAAATTGTTTACTATCACAAGCTTATTTTTTCCTCTCCATGTTCTTGTTCTGAATGAACAAATCCTGTGCTTTTCCAAATACCCCTTCCTCCTTTGCAGAGAAACAAACTAGCAAAACACAAATGATGTAATTAACAAGTAAAGGTCTCCTCCTAGGATTTTTTATTATTATAACTATTTCAATGGATAATTTCCATAGGTATAGAAACCTCCCTATATAATGAATAAAATTATATCTAATATCAGAAATATCATTCTGATAATTGCCACTTAGAAATTCATAGTACATGTCAAGATTTTAAAGCTATACATTCCACACAGAGGACATTAAAAACCCTACGCTTTGCTCTGACAAAGCAGCACAAATTTTAGGCTCATGTTCAGATTGATAACTAGTAACTCACAAAATAAACCTAAATATCCCTGCTTCCAACTTATTACTAGGAAAAATTCCATAAATTATTACAAAGTAAAAAAATGTCAAATACCAAAGTCCTTTCTCATCTGCCTTCACAATTTCTCAAACCAGCCTTGGGAATTACTAAAATACAATTGAATACTAATTACTCAATCAAAAAAGATAAATTCATACCATTTGTGGCAACATGGTTGGAGATGGAAGGGATTGTGTTTAGCAAAATAAACCAGAAAGAGAAAGGTAAATTCTGCATGGTGTCACTTATATGTGATTTACAGAGCAACCAAACAAAGGCCTATTAAGGACAGACTTTAAACACAAAACTTAAAAGCTGAGACATCCAGAGTGGGAGGTGACAACAAGGTGGGGAGAGAGCACAGTGGACTAGGGTGCAGGATTATGGGTACTTCAGTAGTAGGTATTCTATGGTGACTCTGCCTGAGGGGGGCATCCTGTACTTCTGAAACACTGACAAGGATGTAAACCAGTGTTACTTCAATTTAAAAAAACGGAATGCATATTTTGAAGAACATGTTCTATTTTCTGCTGCCAAGTCACGACTCTAACTGCTCATCACCAGTCTCTTTCTGTTTTCTTCAGTGAAATGAACTAGTAATATGTGTACCCCCCAAATTAGTCTCTTAATTCAAAGATATATGTGTACCCCTATATTCTTTGCAGCACTATTCACATTAGCCTAGACATGGAAACAATTTAAATGACCACTGACAGACGATTGGATAAGGATGATGTATACATATTCAAGGGAATATTAGTTATATAAAAGGCAAAAACTTGTCATTTGTAATATTGATGGAACATGAGATGATTATGCTAAGAAAGTAAGTCAAAAAGGAAAGAGGAACACTCCAATGATTTCACTCATGTGGGACATACCGGGAAAAACAACAACAACAACAACAACAACAAGTGAACAAACAAAACACAACAAAAATAATGCTTTAGACTCTAAGGACAAAATGATGGCTACATCATCAGGGGAATGTCTAAGGAACTGGTAGAAGGGGTCAGTTTGATAGTGGTGAATAGTACTAGAACTTTGACAGTGGTGCTGTGTGGTATGTATATTTTTAGAAGTCTGAAACTATTTTCCTGAAATATACATAATAGTATTATAAACCAATGGTACATCAATTAAAAAAATTGAAACTGTTTTCCAGCCTTAAACCCTTATTAACACAATTGCATTATAATGAGTTAAAAATATGTACAATGGCTTTTTAAGATTTTGAATGGTTTTGCTTTTATCTTCTCTTCCAAGTGTCTCTTAATTCCCATTCATTTTGTCATCTTTGTCTCAGTAACATCATTCCTTGAAATTTGCATTCTATTTTTAACTTAGATACCCTGCATTACATAGTAGCTTATGCATTTAACTGGTTATATCTACCCATTATTTTGTTAAGCAGCTCTGTCTTCTCTTTCAAAAATTTGTTAAACACTGGTTTTAAGTTTTTTTTTTTATTTTATTCCTACATTTATTATATGCTTGCTTCTTTTTTGTGTTCTCTAATTGAAGTATAGTATAAGCTCTATGGAGCAAGATGAATGAATGCACCACTTTATCTCCAAAACTTAAAAAAAAAAAAAAAAACTGGCACATAGCAGCGGGTAAATTGATATTTGTGCAAAAAAATGAATGAAAAAATACTTTCTAAGAAAATTTTGTTGGCTATCTGTGTATTAAGTTAGATCCTCAGCTAAAAGTTTATGTAGCATACTATTACTAATCCTCACACCTCTTATTTCCTCTTGTTTTGTACATTTTATTGATCAAAAATATCTCAAGAGTTTCTTGTAAAGAAATATCAAATAGAATTTTTAAAACAGCACAATTAGTAGAAATATCTAAATATCTCCCTCTATACACTAACTTCTCCCATTCATTTACATCCATTAATTTTTATTCTTGACTAAGGAATTATTTTTAGGTCTATAAGCTGTACTGTAACAACTTCTAAAAATGACTTAAATTTTTCTGCCACATTTTGCCATCCTTCTCATCATGAATCGTATTCCTTTGTGTAGTCAGCAATTCTATTCTAGTACTTTGTTATACTATGAAATAATCTATAATTATTAACTATACTGGGCAGTCATGCATACAGTATAATATTATTTTACTATATCCTCTATATTTACAATTTTTACATGGGTAGATTGACAGTATACCAAGACACTATACAAAAGGATCACATTCATCTTAGTGTGACAAAAATTTAGACATGATTATTCCTGACTACAGTCTCAGAACATATACTTTCTCAGTTTCCTTCAGAAAACTAGTAATTCCAAATTCTTTTTTCTTCCTTTCAGATTAATTTTTTACTCAATCTCTTGTCAGTTTTAAGGCCAAAGGCATGTCTTCCTCAAAAACCTGATAAATACCCATTTGCAATTTGATCCATAAGAAAGTATTGCTATCTGCCAGTTTCTGTGAGTAGGTATGAACCCAGTTTCAATAAGCATCAATGATCAAACAGGAGGGTATGATCACATTGACCCCTTTCACCTTAGTGTTTTCCAGTACTTTTCTGCTAGTGCATTCCATTGCTTAAAAACTGTTTAAACTTCTGTTTCATCAGAGTTGAGTTACTCTCTCCCTTATTGAAATTATTTTTAATACATTTCCATTAACTTGCCCAGAGCTAGTGTTCTTTAATAACTGCTGCCTTGTATATACCATTATATAAAC
Organism: Galemys pyrenaicus; assembly: GCA_019455555.1. Taxonomy (NCBI): domain Eukaryota; kingdom Metazoa; phylum Chordata; class Mammalia; order Eulipotyphla; family Talpidae; genus Galemys; species Galemys pyrenaicus. The sequence continues at coordinate 533,421 of JAGFMF010011781.1, read as the reverse complement.
TTCTATGTTCAGGAAAGGCGTCTCGTATTCTAGTGCTCACTGAACTTGGCCATAGAGAGGTAGATAGATAGGCACAGTTAACTTATGACAAAAGTATTAAGAACATTCAATTGAGAAAGGACGGTCCATTCAAGGAACTGAGTTGGGAAAGCTGGACAGCCAAATTCAAAAGAATTAAACTAGACAACTTTCTCACATCACAAGCAAAAATTAATTCAGGTTGGAATAAAGAAGTGGATATAAGAAACCATGAAATATATAAAGGAAAACAGGCACAACACTCCATGTGAATTTGGGGGTTCAACTCCAACTGCACAGGAAACAAAAACAAAAAATAAACAAATGGAACTACATCAATGTAAAAAAAAAAGAACATGTATGCATAGCAAAAGAAATTATTATTAAAATAGAAAGACACCCTAGTGAATGGGAGAACATTTTTGCACCTTAGATATTCAACAATGGGTTAATATTCATGATATAGAAAGAACTCATACAACTGAACAAGAAGAAAAGAAGTAACTTTTAACAAATGGACTGAAAAGCTAAACAGAAGACATAAAAATGGCCAACAGGCACAGGAAACAATGCTCATTATCATCTGGCATAAGAGAAATGCAAATCAAAGCCACAATGAGATGCTACCTAAAACCTGTGAGAATGGCCTGTATCATTAAGATCAGCAACAAGAAGGGTTGACAAGGATGTGGAGAAAAAAGAAGCTCTGTACACTGTTGGTGGAAATGTAGACTAGTCTAGCTTCCACGGAAAACAGTACAGAGTTTTCACAATATATTAAAAGTAGATCTGCCATATGATCCAGCAATTCTACTCTAGGTATCTCTGAAGATTTAAAAACAAAAAAACAAAAAACACTAACTTAAAGGGATGCATGTAATTCCTATGTTCATTACAGTATTTATAAGCAAGATACGGAAACAAACTAAGTGCCCAAGGAATGATGTTGATAAAGACTATACATATATATATATATAATGAACTATTATTCAGCTATAAAAAAGATGAAACTTTGCCATTTACAATACATGGATAGAACTGAAAGAGAGAAATTCTGCTAAGCAAAATAAGTTAGGAGAAAGATAAAGACTAAATGCTTTCACTCATTTGTGGTGTATCAAAAATAAAGGAAACAAACTAAAACAAAACCTTGAAATCTGACTACTCAGCTGAGGTGAGAAGGTGAGAGTAGTATGTTGGTGGGAGAGGGGTGAAAGGTCTCAGATTTTGGTGGAAGACTTACCGCTGCTGTGTTGATATGAGTGGCGTGATAAACCACTCATTTCAGAGGTGTACGCTTTATACCCTTAAATCTCATATAGTTATTATACTCCTAAAACACATATAATGTGATAAATCGATACTTCAATAAAGATTATTTTAAAAAAGAAATATTGTAATTTTCCAGATATGTTAAGGTAATATTTTTTCCTTTTTAGAATTCTAGTATGGGAAATTTTGAGTGATTAAGGTTCTGTTGGTAAAGAATTTTAATTCTTGGACAACCTACATTTTTCAGGATGTTTTATTTTTATAATGTTATATAATATTTTCTAAAATTATGTTTTTACTTCAATATCCATGATGATGACTCTTGGTCTATAATTTTCCCTTTCTGCAGCAGTTTCATTTTGCTTTTCTACTGGAGTAATTCTTGCCTTGGTTTCAATATACTGTCTACTCAGGGGAAAAAAAATCAAACAAACCAAAAAACATGTGATTGGAATTCTAGGATCCAGAATGGAGGACCCAAAGAGTGGATCTGCTTTCTAGTGAAGGCATATCATAAATTCTGTTCCTATTCTTTTTCATAAGAGGTTTACCAAAAAAGAACACATAAGCCATCTAGAAGCCTGAGAGCCCATATTGGCTGCCAACTTTCACATGTGTTTAAGATCCTTTTGACCAGCATACATTCATGTTAGATGATACTAAAAATTACTTTCTTTCTTTTCTATGTAGGGAAGGCACTGGAGACCATTTCTACTTGGGAAAAGGGGAGTCCTCATTGTTCAAGATACACAGAATAAATGTCTACTATCAATTTCAGCAATTCTGTTCCATCCTCAAATAAAACTTTCTGATAGAATTAGATACAGTGTTTTGGTGATGAAAAGGTAAAAATCAAGGATAAATTCTAGGTTTGTAACTTGATACCCAAGAAAACTAATGACTCATTTACTAAGGTAGAAAATTTTGGGATATCTATTTTAAGGTAAAAAATGCATACTTAGTTTTATACAAAATACATTTGAGAATACCTCAGAGATACCTAACTATAAATGCTAGTAATAGGTCTCTGAATATATGCCTAGAACCCAGGAGAGAGATAAACCATAAAGGTAAACACTTTGGAATCATGAGCATGTCAGTAGAATTTAAATTTGGGGAACAAATATCTCATACTATCATAAAGTGAAGAGGAAATAAAAAGTTTAGGGCCTCAACCTCAGGGCACTCCAAATTTCAGAGATAACAAAGATGAGGAAAACAAGGAAGTGAGTCTAATGTTGTGTGTTCAGTGAAGGAAGAAAGGAATCAAGAAGTGAGCCTAAAGTCAAGTGAAAATATATTCTCAGGAGGACCCAGATTTACGTGTCAAATGCTGCTGTAGTTCACATATCAGAGAGATGACTGTTTGAAATGGTAACTGGAAACTCCTTGTTTAACTTGATAAGAGCATCATCACTGGGATGATAGAAGCACATGCTTACAGGAAAAAATTTGAGAGAGGGAGGTTAGGGGACCACAAGTACAATGAGTGATTCCTTTGAGATATTTTGCTGTTAACAGAAGACAAAGGCTACGCTATTGACAAGTTTGTTGTTGTGAATATGTTCCTTTCTAAGCGTATGAACCTATAACCTCAGAACATACAATGTTATATACCAACATTAGCCCAATGAACATCTATTTTTTAAAGAAAAAAAATCAAATGCATTTCTGTGCTCACTCAAAAAGTTTCAGGTACCAGGGGTGCTCTAAGCTGCTCTTTTCTGTTAATATAGCATGAACTGGGACTATATTCCATAGTTATGCATTTTTTCCCAGTATTCCTTAATGGAACTTAATTTTGGAAGAAACAAATTGATTTACTTATCATATATGTAACTCTCAGGCAAGAAAAAAAATGATAGAAAGTTACTATAGACTGTCCCTTTACAAGCCATTTTATTGAAGGGTAACAGGATAACACAAGGGATAGTGAATTATCACAAAGTGAACACACTAATGTAAGTATTTCCAAGGTCAAGCAATAGAACAGGCATCCCATAGTCCCTTTTCTGTGCCTCCTCATCAATATCCTTTTTCTCAGTTAAATAATATCCTAATGTCTAGCACCATAAAGAAGTTTTGGATATGTTTCAACATTTTAAAGACTTGGAAAATTTCCAACACACAGAAAAATTGATAACATCTACCTAAAAGTTTCAATTATTATCAACTCATGGACAATGTCATTTCATCCGTCAAATGAGCTGTAAAATCTACTGCCTTTACCAGCAGCATCAGTATCACCCAAGAACTTGTCAGAAATGCCAATCTTCTAGCTCTAACCTAGACCTACTCAATCATAAGTTCCAGCGATGAGGCCTAAATGTTAACCTACTGGTGATTAAAATGAAATACAATGCTTGAAATCCATCAATCTAGATTCAAACAGATGCCCTCTCCCTGCTAGATTAGTTTAATGCCCTTTTTATACATCTTTTTATGTCTGCCGTGAATATTTTAATGTGACCCTTAATACAAATAATAATATATTTGAATATCAATACATATTCAGTCAATGCTCAGATCTTAAGTTTATTTGCCTGAAAAAAAATCTAGATAAAAAAAATCTAGATAAGGTCTCTACACTGTAGAGTGTACTAAATATGTTTATTACTGGTGTTCAGCTTAGGGTACCTCTGTTTCCTCATTCATTGTCTCTTACACTTTTACACATACATACTAAAAGTGTTAAAATTAATCATTTGTTCTGCAGAATTCCTTACAGTCTAGGCTTTGCTTATTACATCTCAATATAAGTCAGTGTGCAGGTATGTGTGTTTAACACATTCACGTATTTCTTGTGTTTCCTGAAAATTTGGTGAGCTGATAAAGTGACTTTTTCATCATTAGATTAGGAGTTTCTGAGAACTTGAAGTAATTTTTGTTTATTTCTTATATATCCTGTTGACACTACAGTTTTGAGGAAAGGTAGTGACTGAAGAGAGGGATTTTAGAGGTAATAGCGGGAAGATTATGGGGTATAGACTGAGATGGATGAGGAGACAGGCTTGTTGGAAAGTCATGAAACCAGCAAGAGAGCAGTGATTAGTCTATGCTTTGAGCTGATCGCAGGAAAAATGGAAAGCAGGAAATAATTGAAGGGTATGCTAAGAAAAATAGCCTTTATGACTGGAGATCAAAGATAAATCCAAGTTGCAATCCTGGTTGCTTGAGATTGCAGTGTCATTCACAATATCTTTTTTAGATTAATGTTAGAAGAGGAGGACACTTCTGAAGTGAAGTGATACATTTAATGTATAGAAAATACACTTAAGATAGCTGTGAAATGATCCTGGCTGTGTTTTCCCTCTTCCTTTAAGATTCCATATAAGGGCCTCCCTGGTGGCATAGCGGGTTGAGTGCCACACTGAAGCATCCTTAACACAGCAGTGAGAGTTCGATTCCTAGTCAGGGAGGGGACCCACATGGCACAGCAGACCTCTCCTGTCTCCCCGCTGCTCCCCTCAGCAGTGCATTTCAGTCCACTTTCCTGTTCTGCTCCCCACTCTGTCTCTGGTGAATCCTCTCACCTCTCACGACTCTGGCCTACAACCCAGCTCTTATATGCATAAATAAATACATTTTAACAAAAGATTCCATATAAGACTTCCTGCATCTTCATGGTCACTTCACCTTGGTCACCTGCTTAGGCATGAAATATAAAACTCTTTGGTGTTTTCACTATGCTAGGAAGAACAGACATTCTTCTAATCCTTTTTCATCTTTAATTCACAGATTTAAAAATATGAACATTTTATTATAATTCTTTATATTTCTATTTTGTATGCAGATTGAGAATCTAATTTTCTGCCACAATTAATTCATTTACCAGACCCCCAGCATTGTTTTTTGTGTCTTTCCTTCTTTTAGGTCTCTGTGCTTGAGAGACTATCCCCTCTATTATCCCTGAGAGATATCCCTCTCCTGCTTGATTTTCTCTCCACTTACATGATCCAAGAAGGTTCGTTTAAGAATTTCATTGATATTCTGAGAGAAAAAGTGGATGGAAGATGACCTCAGACACATTTCACTACTTACTTATTTTGCTCTATGTTGTGACAATAAATGACTACTTCATAGGCTAAACTTAAGGAATAAATAAAACCCTACTAACAGTAATGTTAATAATTTTATACATGAATAAAATGGGTATTAAGTAAGGTTTATGATCTTTCTCTAAGTGAATAGTACAATGAAACCCACACACTTCCCTTGGTATTATAAAAAATTCACGGATGACTTCCTTTCCATTCTTAGAGCTCCATTCCTGAAGCTTTATAATTTATTTATTCAAAAGGTGTACTACACAGAAGGTTATGGGCTACCTTCCCTGCCAGTGTCTCCTGTTCTCCTGTTCAAAAAAAAATTCTATCTTCTTCTCCTGTCAACACTTTTTTAAGCTCATCTCTCAAAGAATAGTAAAGCAGTTAAAAAGATACATCAAGAACAAAAAAACAAAGGTAGGCCTTAATATGTTATTCATCTGATGGGGAGCATATTAAAACAGAGAATCAAAATGATTTTGAAAATAACTGACAGATGAATGCTACTACTGATGCTCAAACTGATCTGTAACTAACACACTAAAAATTCAAATCATCTCTTAATGGATTCCAGCAGCAAACACACAAAAATGGCAGCGCAAATTAGTGTTTTACATATATATTTAACAACCTTGTAAACAGGGTGGGGGAAAAGTAGCACATGAAATCATCATTGCAAAATAAAATTCTGCTTCAGTTTTAGCTACTAGAAAGAATAAAAGACTCTTTTCTTGCCATGGCTCCCTACCTCTCTACTTCCTCCCTATATGCCTCCCTCTCTGCTTGCTCCTTTTCAGGTGACTGAGGGAAAGTGACAGGTGAAATTCAAGTGTCAAACTCATTCACTCATCTCTCATCTTTATAAAACTAGTGCTTCTCACAGTACATGTTAAGTACAAAGACGTTTTATACTTCAGTTAAATTAAACATAAAAGTACATACATCAATTGAAATTGTTTTCAAATCAGAAGTAGACTCCATTGCCTTGATGCTCAAAGTCCCGAAATACAAAGTCTTTTATTCTACTGATGGAACTAATGCTTTACAAACTGTCACCAAATTAAAATATTTCTGACTGTCGCATGCTTATATAGAAAAGCAGCATTGAAAAACTGAACCTATTTCATGAAGGGAACAAACTCAAAACTAGGACAAATATATCTAAAAGGCAAGATAAATAGGTTTTATGTTTATACTGCAAAAGGTGTTAATATATCTATAGTACTGACCAAACATAGTTACATCAGGTATATCCCTAGTTAAGTAAGTGCTAAAAATAACTTCTTCCTTTGATAGGTATGATGAAACATTCATATTATTTTTAATATTTGTTATGGGAGAAATGTTTCAATAATAGAGTAATTTTGAATAACTTTTATTTAACAATAGATGTTAGTTTGAAAAATTTTTAAATGATCACAATTTTTAATTTACAACCATATCAATAAGCAGTGGACTTACAGTTCTTCAGTTCTTTAAGGAAGGTTGTTTTGATACCCTAAATTAAAATTCTTACCTTAAAACTTTAGGTAACATTAAATTATATTATGAACATTTAATATGGTGATGGTGGTTTATAAGAAGAGTATTTGGATGGTGGTCTTAAAAGTCTTTTGCTAACTGTATTACATTGCTATCGTATCTACAGAAAGCCTTAACACCCAACACACCAGAGTCTCTAATGCTAAGTCATTTTGATTATGTTGATACATCTGTCAACTGGATTTAGTTTGAAACAAGATTTCTCCACTAAGTACTACAACTTTCAATTAAATAATAAAATTTGTGAACTTCATAATAATGAGGATTTTAGTCATCAATATTATCAATCAACCTTTTCCAAAAATGGTAGGATTTATGATAGTCTTTTACTTAAGGTTATATTACTTTAAGGTTATATTACTATAAGGTTATATTACTATTACTATAAGTCATATAAGGTTATATTACTGTATTACTATAACCAAGGAAGGGATCGAGGGAAGTAAAGAGGAAAGCACTATGCAAGGTTATAATCTTAATTTCATCTTCAACTTGATCCTGCTCTGGAACATAAATTGTCCCAGGAATCCATCCTACCCAGAGGCAAGGGGGCTGGTCAACACACACAGCTACAACCTGCTCAGTTATTGATTGGCATTGTAGGTGGCATGCTCTGTAATCTCCAGAAGTCACCACAATATTTCAGTCAGACCAAGTATGATATTTTAGAAGTGACTACACATGTGGATGATCAGCCAAAGTGGCCGTAACAGCAAGGGTTTTTAAACTGGTGAAGGAATTCCACAGCAATAGTAAGGAATTTAACATTCTTTACCACAAAAGAAAAAAAATAGCCCCATTAATTAACTGTTGTTTTTCTTTTTTCTGTATATAAGTTTGAAGTCATTCTGTAACAGGGTGGTCTCCAGGAAAAGGGTAAGTTCCAGGTTCCCTGCTCCACCCAAAGGAAGGTAGAGTTGAGCAAGAAGGAAAAGAATCTGGAGAGGAGACTGGAGAAGAAAGGAAACAGGTTGGTGAGCAAGGAGACCTGAAAGAGGCACATGGAGCAGAGATGCAAATGAAGAAACTATGCTTGCTTCTTGATCCTGGACTGGTTGGAATAGATGTGTGTGAGAGACCCAGGGGGAGGTTAACATGCCGGCTTTTATCTTGATTTTGATTTTGCTCTTTTCCTCCCAGACCTATCTGACTCTTTCTCACCCTTTTCTATGGCTCTCCACCAGAAGGTGCTTTAGACTTGCGGCAGGCTTTCAGGTCTTGCTTTGTGCCAATCCTGTTTGGCTGGAATTTTACCCATGGGGAATGGGCAACTTTGGGTGGTTGACTTAGTAACTGTATTCTTTGTCTGTTCTGTATTGTTCACTAATTGTACCAAAGTTCCTTTCCATTAAAGGTCTTACATGTTCTGTCTTGATGTGGTGGATGGCAGAACCTATTTAGAGCAGGCAGGTTTGGGGATGCTGAGGTGCCCCTCCCCTGTCCTGCAACAGTTCCTATTTTAGTCTTAACATGTATATGTTTGGGCTAGGTGGATATACTTATATATTCTTTGAGTCAGTTTAGTGTTTTCTTCTACATGCGAATTGAACAGAATACAACAGTGTTAAATTGATATTGATCCTGCAAAATTTCAGAGCATTTAGTAAGCACATTTTGGTTACTTTCATCAAAGGAAGAGACAGATTCCAATGAAGGTCACTCAGTCTTTCTTGTCAACAGAAACCACATTTTTCTAGAATCATTATACATAGTCAATCATATTTATGGAACAATCCATATGGTCTAGATAAAGGTTGATTGTTATATAGTAAATTTTTTCAGTCACTATTTATAATTGCTTCTGAGATATTTTCATACCTACGATACATACCCAAATAAAATTTATTCCCTTGTACTCATTTTTATATTTAAGAGATTGCCCTAAAAACTCCTTTACTAGCTGTGAAGGAGACATAAGTCAACGATAAAATTTTCCTATCCACAAATGAAGAATGGAAATACGTTTATTTAGTCCACTGGCTGGATATAGATTCTGACACATTAGTTGGCTGCTATTTTTTTGTGACCTAGGTAGGCCCACCAAAAGCTTAGCAACTCAAGGGGATATGGTCTGTGTGTTCATGAGAAATTGATACAGCAGTTTTGCCCTCAGTTATCCATGATACTGCATTATATATTTTTGTTTTCTCAAAGGGTTAGTAGCACTCTCTATATCTGTGTAATAACTGTTTGCTTGCTTAGTACATCAAAGTTCACTTTCTAGAAATCAGTGACTATTAATTTTGGAGTTATCAACCATGTGGGTTTCTCAACCACTGAAGTCTTCTTTGACAGTAGTTCTCAAAGGGGAGCACTTTTGCCCGCCAAATGGTATTTGGCCAAATGGAGACGCTTTGATTATTTGATTATTGCAGCTAGAAAATAGGATGAAACTGGCATCTAAAGAGTACATGCTGGGGAAGCTAAGCTGGTCAACTTCCTAGAAACTCCTAAGAAAGTATTACTTAATGAAAAATGTCAATAGGGTTAAGGGTAAGAAACACTGGTCTAGATTAAAGTTTCACGACTACCAGTTAACAGAGATGCAAAATTGATTTCTGCCTAAATGAAATTTTGTGTATTGGAATTTTACTCTCACTTTAAATATAGATATTTCTCCCAGTGCTCTATCCCATCCCCTGCAATCAGAGCAACGCACCCAAACACAATATAGCTTTAATACATTGTTCAAAATTCCTTCATTTCATTTGGCAGTATCCATCTTACTTTCACTTGTTGTCAAATACTAACTTTACAGTCTCCTCCATCTTGTATTGGTGCAGTTGAATTTATTATTGTAGTTTATCTCCTCCCATATCCTTTGCTATCTGTATCTATGTCTGTTTCAGTGTCTATATATTATAACATTAAAGATTTCCAATTACTTTTTATTTCCTTATATTAGCTTTAGGCTTCTAGAACTCAATTTTATTCCTGCAACTGAGCCAATATCTGGTTAACTCTCCATGACCTTCTACCTTATAATAGGTAGGGCTCATAGTGCCATACTTACTGTAAATGACTAAACTGATTACAGTGAATTTAGTTCAGTGTTTTCAATTGTTTCCTTAAACCACTGAACAATAATTGTTTGGGATAAATGCATGGTATTCAGAATGCATTTTTTAAAATGCCAAAATAACCAGATTAGCTCCTTAGGAATTGGATTACATCATGTCTAAATACATGCTCTAATTATTTTTCTTTGAAATTTAAGTCTGGAACCTGTCCATAGAAATTGAATAGGCTCAAAGTAACATATCTGTAGACTGTACAACTAAAGGATATGGAAATCTCTTTTTAGTTCCCTGAGAAATGAAGCAATTTTGTGTTCAGCAACTGCAAAATGAACTGGAAATAGGTTCTCAAGGTGGAACTGTGAAACTACAGTCATTTGTAAGTGACTGTCATTCCTGCATAGAGTTGTTTCTGGCAACTTATTTGCATAAATAACTCTCTCCTTTGAACTTAGGAAAATGAAGAAAAATTAATGTTTTTGCCATGTATTTTATGGACTTAATTTTCTATGCTTTCTTCCTTTTGATTTCAAACTCTGAAAAATATTTAGGGCAGTGAGAGCAAACAAGCTAATGACAGAGCCTAAGCTTAGTCAGTCAGGGAAATGGGATAATTTTTGTCCCTTCCCATTCCATCATTTCTTCCAGGCAAAAATAACAGTGGAAAAAAAATATGCAAATCATCACAGTTAAATTTAATTTTTTTTCACCGTTCTGATCAGTATTAATGAGAGAGGCAAGTGGTTAGCAATACTTACAGCACTTACAAGTTCAAAGAACCAAGTTAATCCTTCATGCAGGACACATTTTATGAATATACATTAAATATACATTGTATGCATGTTATTAATTCTATCATTCTTTGCTTGTAATTTCTTCCAATTTATATAAAGAAGTAATACAAATATAGATACCAGACCAAAATGGCATAAGAAGTTTCTTGCTTTGCCCTGGAAAATTATTGAAAAGTTAACCCAGATTAGCCCTATACTTTGAAGGTCCCATAGTTTGGGGGCAAAACTGGAATATCTCTTGATCATCAGAAACTAACACAGACCAAACCACAGGGGGCAATGTGGAGATTCATTGAACAAGAGGCTGGTGGGTCCTGGGTGGGAGGCTATCAATCAAACCATGGAACTGCTACTTGGTCTGTGGCCCTTAAGAGAGCAGAGCTAAATGGTGTGGAGGCATGAAACCTTGACTGAGGGGAGATACATGTAGAAGAGTTGGGTGTTCACAGTAAGCCTGGTGAAAAGAACAGTACTCTGGATTGACTTCCCACCCCATAAATGTGCCAAATGACAGATGAGTGTATTAAGAAGATGTAGTATGCATGCACAGTGAATACAATTCAACTATATAAAAATAAGAACTCTTGCCATGGAAATAACAGAATATTATATTAAGTGACATATGTCGGGGGGTGAGGGGGAGAGAGAGTCAACAGATGGTTTCACTCCTAGGCAGATTATAGAGAACAGAACCAAGGGTCAAATTAAAAGCAAATATAAAACTTAAAAATCTGATTGAAAAATTGAGAATGCCAGAAGGGGATGGATTATACAGTGAGCTAAGGAAGTGGGAGAGGTTATGGATAATTAGAGAATTATAGGAACCTTGATGGTGGGAGTGTTGTGTTAACAAACATCTTATGAGTTGTGGACATCTATCTCTGAATCATATATAGTGTGGTTAACCAACTTAAAAATGAAGTAAAAACATTGACTTCTGAATTTGCAAGTAAAGCAGTAATTAGTATTGAGTCAGGAAATGAACTATTTCCTGATATTTTACATAAAGGGGAAAATATGAGAGAGTTATTTTCTTCAGGCCATTACATGTGTTATATTGATGTAGTTTCAACATAGTACTCAGAGAAGTGAGAAATAAAAAGTGAAACTGAAATGTCTGAATAAGTTTATAAAACCTAAAATGTAATATAAAATAATTTTGTTTGACAGATAGTGGAAGGCAATCTAAGGGAGGTGTAAAGTTTGGCCAATCAAAGTTTCTCTCATGCTCACCAACCTTCTGATGGAAATAAGTGGCCTATAGTCTCTACTCAGAGAGCATGCCTTTCTGATTCATTTTGTAGGAATGACCAACTGAACCCTACCATCTAACTACAGCTAATAAATAGAGATGTGAATTAAGTGGCTATGAATTCACTGGGTATAAAGAGTTATTTAAATGTAGATAATGGTAATCCCTTAAATTAATCAGATGCTCTGAAATTTAAGCAGATGTTACCAGCAAAGTTTTCAGCCCATATGGAGGAACAGAATTGGAGGACACTCTGAAGAATCAGGAACACAGAGTATCTGAGTCATATTAGAAGAAAGACACTTGCATTAGACACTAGCAGAAATCCTCTTTTCATGGATCTCTTGAGGCATCACCAAAGTGAAAAAAGGAGGTGGATCTATTATGCTATCTCTGTGTAAGAAATGGGGGATACATATTCATATTTTCTTTTTGTTTTTCACAATTGCTTGAATGCACAAATAAAAGGATACGCATGCCTCTGGATTAAGGAGATGAGATAAAGTGATAAAGTGAAAAAATGTAATTGGAAACAGGGGTGGGAGTTAAATTTATTTACCTTTAGGATTTTTTTTTTTTTTTCAATCTAAGACGATTTTGTTTCTAGTTGTACATTCCCTTGCAAGGTTGTTTTAAAGCCTGGAAATTTGTCTCATGCCTTTGCTGTCTGGAATTTATTCTTCCTTCAGGGAAATCATTGACTGAATCCTTATGAAATAATTAGGGTTGGCTTATGCCCTCATGTGCTATAATCCCCCAAAAGGCATTCAATGTTCCTCCATTCTGATTATTTCCGTTTCTGTAATAAATTCACCTGAGACAGTCAGATTTGAAATCAACAGATAATTTCTGCTTTCCCTTCACGTTTGCCACTGGCCCCAGAAGGAGTCTTTGGTCAGAAATAGAGTCTTCTTGGAAGAAATATCAAAGTCAGTTACTCTTAGTTTCTCAATAAAAAGGACTGTATTAGATACTTTTGGCAAATGATGCCTTAAGGAATAGGCTGCTGCGGGCTGGCTTCCCAGTTAATCTAACAGGCTGGAACAATCACATGATAGACTGAACTAGAGGCCTTATTCTCAGGATTTTGGAGAAACATGAAAATAATGATGAGGCATAATTATGGAATTTAAGGAAACTTATAATAAAGGAAATCCTATTTTTGAAAATCCTGGATTTAAATAGTTTTTACACTTTAAAAACAGACTTTTTAAAGAATAAGTTTATTATGTACAGGAAAGTTACACAAATAATACATAGAATTTCAGTGCACCTATCACTCAGTTCTCTTACCATTAATATCATTAATGTATGGCACAGATATGGTACATTTTCACAACTAATAATTTCATACTTATATATTATTATCACCTAAAAATACTTCATTTGAATTTCCTTATTCTACCATGTCCTTTTTCTGTTTCAGAATCCCATTCATACTACATCTGGTCATCGCATCTCCTGAGGCTCCTCCACAATGGAACAATATCATACTTTTATTCTTATGATAATCTTTGCAGTTATGGGACACCAGCTGTTTAGCAGAGTGCCTTTCTTTTTTTTTTTTTTTAGAACATTTCTCTGATAACATTATAGTTCTTAGGGAAAAGACCACTAATGTAAAAGGGTGATATTCATCTTCATGCCTTGTTAAAAGTACACAATTAATATGTTCTTGTTGACCTGGCTAACCTGTCAGAAGTGGTGTTTGTAAGATTACTCCAATTAATCCACAGTTTCCTCTCTTTCCATATTATTCCTCTTCTTCTATATTTGGAAGAAGCCATGGTATTCAGACCATGCCAAAGGTCAAAGGTGTGAGTCATGGGCTACTGCTTTGAGGGAGAATATTTACATAAGTTAAATTCAATTCTTTTATATATGAAATTTCCTTATTCTCCTCAAAATTTTAATTTAATTTATTCATGTCATTTAAGTCATTTGGAATCCTGAATGTTTACAACTTGAGTTGTAGCCTAATACTATGTAACTTTGTTGTTTGTAGATTATTTATTTTGTTCCAGTTTTGAGTGCCTCCTTATCTTTTGGAACTATATAGAAATGGCTCCAGTCTCACCTTACAGATGCCATGCTCCAGTCAAAAGATCAAAGTTATTGAAGAAGATCTTGTTCCTTTTATTAGAGAGTAAAATAGAAACCTATTTCTGGGTGTGGCTGCCTTTCATTGTTAGTGGGATGTGTTTATTTCTAGGTTTTCTCAGTGAACAAAACCTGCAATTAATAGTGTGTAGCTACCCGTGCATATACACTTACTTTTAATCATTTCTGTATTTAACCCATCTATAGCTCCAGTTCTAATCCCCTATCATAGGTTAATTCTAGCCTTTTACTTTGCTTATCTGAAATCTTTGCCTCATACTGAGAAATCTGACTTCCATTAATGGCCATTCTTTTTTGTTCCTTATTTGTTCTGTCTCCCTATTCATAGACAGTGGTTTTGGAATAATTAGCCTGTACCCTGGGAGAGGGAGAGTGTTTACTGAATATTTTACAATGTTAACAGAATTTCTTTTGCCTTTAGATTTATTGTTCTACTCCTTTTCAAAATTATTTAACACTTCTTTAATAACATTTGTGAAGTATTCACATATTTGCCATTTGATCAGAGTGGTTTTTTTTTTTCATAGCTTGTATTCCACTATGGGAAAGCAGATCTATTATATATATATATTATATTAAAAACAAAAATATTTCTATTATCCTTGTATCTTGATTGCAATAAAATACATAATACTGACAAAGTAAGTAATAAACAAACAAGACAAACCTAGTCAATTCAGTAATGTTATAAGTACTATTAGAAGTTTCTCTTTACTGGGCCTCCCCTGGTGGCGCAGTGGGTTAAGCAACGCACTACGACGCAAAACCGCAGCCACTGCAGCATGAGTTCGATCCCCGCTGCCGGCCAGGGGGGGGACCCACATGGTGTGGCAGACCTCTCCTGCTGTGCCCGCTGCTCCCC
>JAGFMF010011781.1:491980-518447 GCA_019455555.1 Galemys pyrenaicus | reverse complement strand
CCCGCTCTCTGTGGTGAATCCTCTCACCCCCCTACACCTCTGGCCTGTACCCCAGTGCTTGTATGCATAAATAAATAAATCTTTAAAAAAAAAAAGTTTCTCTTTACTATCTAGCAGTATATATTTCTCACAGCAATATATTTCTCACTGTGAGAAATATATATATTGAAGTACAGTTTTGGTGTTGTAAACAGTCTATGGCATTTCACATATATTCACCAATACAGCAATATACAAAAGATACCTGTAATGCCCAAAAAGATCCCTGGAATTCACCTATTTAATCTTCATCTCCTCCCAAAACTCTGGCAATGTTTATTTCTATTGTAGTTTATACTCTTCTGGCCAAATTTCAGCATTTTAGTGGGTTTGTGCTTCAGGAGTTTAGAGTTCTCCACACACGATTATCAGTTAACAAAGCCATGCTTCACTATACCTTCCCCAACTAAAGCAATCCCTGTAATTTGCTTGATGTCCTGTACAATGTTGATTGTTTTCTATTTCTCAAGTGAAGAAGAAGGGCTTGTATTTTGTTTTTGTGCATCATCAAATTTATGATGTGTAAATACTACATTAATTTCACCACTAAAATAATACTGGAGTAATTGTAGTCACTACCCATACAGGTATAATGGTCGCAACCTGTACAATTAATGAGATAAAAGACCAATTTAATAATTCAAGGGATTTTGTGAACTATAACAGTCCCTACATGAGAATTCTTAAGGATGATATAGAACTGCTATATAGTAAAGACAAACTTCTAATAGTACTTATAACATTACTGAAATTGACTAGGTTTGTCTTGTTTGTTTTATTACTTATTTTGTCAGTATTATGTATTTTATTGCAATCAAGATACAAGGATAATAGAAATATTTTTGTCTTTAATATCATAATCCAACTTCAAACAATTACTTTTTTTTGCTATGACTTTTACAATTTTTTATTCAGGTGTATATAATATTTATGAAAAATGTGGTCATATTACGTATATTGCCTTTTGAACTGCTTCCTTCAACCAATAATATACTGAAGGACTATCATGTATCCATAATTGTGTATCTGTAGGTTATTAATTTAATCGAATAGTTTTATGGACAGACATATGGCAATATATTTAATGAATCACCAACTGTTGACATTTTGGTTGGTTTCCTTTTTTTCTATTTCATCATTCTTTTAAATTTTTTATTACAATGTTAATTTAGTTTTTGCTATTTTATTTTGAATTATATTTATTGAGATAACGTTGCTTTACTATATAGTATGTACTTTTGAGATATAGATGCACACCTCTTCAGATTTAAGTTACCAAACCATACTTACCACCAAAACAAACACAATCCTCCACCATAGTTCAGGAGATCCTTCTGTTTTCCCTTTAGTCCCTTCTCCCAACATTACCCCTCTGGTAGTCTCCATTCTACAGTCAGATTTCTAGGGTTGCTTTGGTTTGGTTTTGTCTCTTCCTTTATTTCTTTATATGCAACCTATGAGTCAACTAATCTGGTATTTGTCTTTCACCTTCTGAGTTATATCAGTTAGCATAATCCCCTTCAGTTCCATCCATGTTGTTGCAAATGGCAAAAAGTCATCTTATTTTTTTTTAAATAGCTGAGTAGTATTCCATTGTGTATAGATAAGCACATCCTCTCATCCCACCTATCTGTCTGTAGCATTTAGCTTGTTTCCATAATCTGACTATTGTAAATAGTGTTGTAATGAGCATAGGCATGTTTATATCCCTTGGAATTAGTGACTTGCATCCTTCAGTTTTATACCTAGAAGTGGGATTGCTGGATCATATGGTAGATCTATTTTTAACAGTTTTATAAACCTCCATTGTGTTTTCCATAGGGGCTAGATCAGTCTGCATGCCCAGGCTATTTCTGCTTTGCTCATATAAAATATGAATCCATTATGCATAAATTTTAATAGAAAGTCTTCAATTAACCTTTTCAGATAAATGCTCTAAAATGGTATCTTTGAGCCACACAGTATCAGACATTTAAAAAGCATCTAAAATTGAAGTTAAGTACATTCTTCTATGTTTTTAAAATAAATTTGCAATACAATTTCCCAAAAGTTATTTTCCTCCAACAGTATAGGCCATCTATAGTTAAATATCTTATGTCTTAGGGGAAGTATATGTTGTTTCTGGAATGAGTTATCTTAAGGAACTCTTATGAGAGTATAATTGCTTATTCTCAGTCCATATTACCCTGACAGAATCCTCTTGGGTCAACCATCTTTATATTTACTAGGGAAAAAATGAAAACATTGACTTCCTGCTTACTTGTGTTCCTCAGTCTATAACTGTAAATAGGTGGATATATTTTTAAATCCCCTATCCTCAAAGGACTACCATCTTCCAGGTAAGTGTTGGTATGTATGAGCGCTCCCAAATATGACATATTTTGTTATTTAGGGTCACGAAACCTATTTTTCCCTTACACCTATGATAAGAACTGTTGCTGCAAAAAAATAATAGAAAGCCCCAGTCAGACTTGCCAAACAATATGCTTTTTCATTAGGTGACTTAAATTTTTTAGCTTCAATTTTCTCCTTAGAAAGAAGTTCAGCATTTATTTATTGCTTTTGTCATCTTATAATGGAAGTAATCCCAAAAATTCTTACTAGAGCTTCTGAATCCATTGTGAATTGAAAATGATATTTGTTTAAGTGTCAGCTAATTTAATAGAACATTTAATATTGCAAGCAATCAAATGCCTTCTTTCAAATGTATCTAAAAGGCAACTAGAGACAACTTCAGTAATTTGTGCACTTGTAATATATTATTATGGCTCTCTTTGTATTTTAGAAAGCAATTTTCCATGAAATTGCTGTTACCTTTTAAGTGTGAGATCATTTTGTATGATGCTCATTTGAAGGAATTACCCCTTCTATCTAAACATCATTCAGGCTAACTACACACAAAAAAGATGCCAACATATTAACCCCTTTAAATGTATGGCTTAGGGGATAAAGGGATACTTTCTATATTGTAAATAGGACCTGACTGTCATTTGATTTAAGACCTATTACTAGCTGACTTGTTTGGATAAAGCTATACTTTGAGTCCAATCTCTTAGAAGGTATATAGGTTCTGTTTTATATACTGAGGATGTAAAATGATAACCAACTTGTAAACTCTCTCACTAACTGGCATTGACATAATTATAAATCTAATAAATATTTCAAATGAAGTATGTTTTCCTATGAAATTATTTTTTCAAATGAAGACTATCAGATCTTTTCTAATATTATCATTTTCTAACAGAAGTGTATACATTTCTTTTTTTCCTGGCTCCTGGAATTTTAACACTTCTTTTGGATTTCTAGGCATGCTGTGACAGATCTCCATTTGAGTTATCAATTCTATGATTTTAGATAAGCTAATCTTCTTAGTGATCAACAAGCTTGACTTTTCCTATCACATTTTGCCAATAACATTTCCACCTATCTGTGAGAAAATACGACAAGGAAATCATATGTGTATGAAGAGCAGAGTCTGAGGGAAATTAATGGCTACCAACCCAGAGAACACAAAGTATCTCTAATACTATAACTCTTTGTTTACTGCAAATTTATGCATGCGACTCTCAATAGTGTACTCAATATTGATATTCTCCTTTATTTCTCCTGTCAGTATCCTCTTTGATTTAACAGAGTAAGTTTTTACTTTTTTTTAAGAATCGTCTCATGTGCCTAAGTAGCCTTTCTAGTAAAAGAGAAACTGTATTATAAGGAATGTTTGACAACAATATGACATAAAGTTCAGGATACTTACTTTTAGTCTTATATATGAAGAAACCATGTTTATTATTTTTATTTAAGAAAAAAATAATTTAAAAACATCTTCCTTGTACTTAAATGTAAAACTGAGTAAATCAGAGATGCCAAGAAGCAGAGTGAATGTTCTGAAAAATAAATTGAGACTATCAGCCATGTTTGTTTTCTAAGATGTAGTATTCTAGGGGATATATTTGAAATTTTGGATGCAAACTAAGAGAATGATAATAGCAGCTTTGAAAACACTAATTACATAAAAGACTTCATGATAAACAAGAATGTCAGGGGTGTAACATGACAGAAGTGAAAGAGTTCACAATTCAAAGTGGGACTCTGATATCTAATTTGGCCAGATCATATTGGTCTTTAAGTTTTGAGAATAAATTTAGGAATAGATTCTTGATTTAGTAGCCTCTAACTATTTTATCTCACCATTGTCTTCATCAGTACTGGCACTCTAGATAAATAATTTTGCAATATATATTTTTACCAAGATAGCAATCAATATCCTATGCCTATAGTGTCATGGAAGTTAAAATATAATGAAACATTACACAATTTCCAGGTTTACACAGAACTGAGATTTAAACAATTTTGTCTAAAACACTAGTGCATATTCATTCTAAAATATCTAATAGACTCTACCCCACTTACAAATGGCTTTAGATAATTTACACATACTTGTTATTCTTAACTCTCCCACTCTCTCATATTTGATCTTATTCCTGAAATTTGATCTTGCTGGCCTTAAAAATAATCACATAGGCTGCTTTTGTTTCAATCACTACCTGCATCTGAGAGCAGGGTATTGCTACATGATTGTTCTTTAGGGAGAAGATGAATTCTGTAAATATGTTTGTTGATACTTATTGATATCAAGCCTCTTCCTTAACTCAGACCCTAATTTTGTGGACTTCAGCCTAAAACATGGTGTTTTCTATATGTTTATTTTGTACTAATACCATAACTGTAATGCAGCTACAGTGGAAGGATGCCTACTGTAAACAGAAGACATTTTATAAATTAAATGAACCAGGTCCAAAAGGAAAAAAAATACTCTGTCAGAATAGTATTTGTTATGAACACAGCTCAAAATAGGTAAAACATTTAAGGGAAACCTCATCATATTAAAATTAATTGAAAAGTCTTTTATGAAGATGCCATCTGTATGCCTTGGAATTTGAACACCATAAGTCAATCAGATGCTGAAATAATGTTCAGAGATGTTTAACACTGGTTAGAAGAGCAACACCATTGTATCTATTTGTATTAACAGGATGCAAAACCATAATGGTGCTGTGGAGTGAATCGTAGTATAATTTGGGAACCACTGAGGACTAATAGGATGCCAAAATTAGACCATCCTTTAATAGCCAGAAGAATTATAAATATGTAAGCTTTGTCCTCCATCCAGAGTCTTCCTCTTCTCTTTCCATGAGCCAAAGGCAAATGGAAAGTAAAATATGACCTTAGATGTTTAAGTATGACTTCACATATCACCTTAAAAATCTGAGATAGTCCTATATAATCCAAAATGCAACAAGTCAATCTATCACTAATACTTAAATACTGTTGAGAAGGATTTAAAAATATGTATTTGCTACAAACAAATTACAATATCAACATTTAACTTAGGATGTATTTAGAAGGTGAAGGTGTCCAGTAACACTTGTATTGGTTAATTTGCCTCTATAGATTGAATTCTTAAAAATCAAGCAAAACATACTCTATTCATAAACCATCCAGTCCTCAAGTTCCTTTGAAGCAACAATTCTTTCTTAAAGTGCATCTCAAATAGGATCATATGAAATTCTTGGTTTACCTGTACCTTCCCAGGTTAACCAGACTGAATCTGAAACTCTCAGAACTGGAACATAGTACATGTGAATTCAGAATTTTCCAAAATAATTTCATTGATAGAGGAAGTTATGCTTACATGTTTTCACATATCTGTAGTGATCTCTCATCAACCTTGTAATTTTTCATTAAAGAAACTTCTCTCGAGACGATAAACAGGTAGGACTACATCAAGATAAAAAGCTTCTGTACAGCAAAGGAAACATTAAACAGAACAAAAAGAAACCCCACTGAATGGGGAAAAAGTCTTGGTGCGCCACACAACAGACAAGGGTCTGATCACAAAGATATACAAAGAACTCATAAGACTCAAGAAAAATAAAGTAAAAAACCCAATAAAAAAATGGGCAGAAGAACTTAAAAGACACTTCTCCAAAGAGGACATACACATGACCAACAGGCACATGAGAAAATACTCAACGTCCCTCATAGTCAGGGAAATGCAAATCAAGACCTCAATGAGGTACCACCTTATACCGGTAAGAATGGCACACATCAAAAAAAACAACAACAAAAAATGCTGGCGAGGATGTGGAGAAAAAGGAACCCTGGTACACTGCTGGTGGGGATGCAAGCTAATCCAACCACTATGGAAGGTCATATGGAGGTTTCTCAGTCTACTAAAAATAGAACTACCATATGATCCGGCAATCCCACTCCTAGGAATCTACCCAAAGGACACAAAAACACTGATCCAAAAGAGCACCTGTACTCCTATGTTTACTGCAGCACTATTTGTAATTGGTAAGACCTGGAAACAACCCAAATGCCCAAAAGTAGAGGACTGGATCAAGAAAATGTGGTACACATACACAGTGGAACATTATTCAGCAATGAAAATAAATAAACTAGGGCCATTTATAGAAACATGGATGGAGCTAGAAGAAATTATACTCTGTGAAACAATCAGTGAAACAAGTCAGAAGGCAAGAGAAAAATATCAGATGGCTTCGCTATTAGGAGGAATATGAAATAACAACAACAAAGAATAAGCTCAAGGAAATGGGCAATTATAACCAAAAGCAAACAAAAAACTCAAGACCAAAAAGCCAAGATAAACCAAAGGGGTCATGGGGGGGGGGAGAGAAGGAGAGGAGGGCAAAGATGGGGATGAGGGCAGAAAGAGCACAAGGGACTGAGGTGATGGTGCACGGATGGAATGGTGATGGGTACTCCCTGGGGAATACAAATGATGTCAAATATAATTATTTTTTTTTTTAAAAAGAAACTTCTCTCAAATACAAACTTATATTTATGTACATGTATATGTCTATGTTTTAGGTCAGATCACTGAAAACTACACTGTTCCTCTGCTAGTAACTTTCAATTAGACTTTGCCTTTAGGGGGCAACAGAGGGAGAAGACAGAAGGACAAAGACTTGACATGCTCCTTTTTGATTTTTCCTATAAGCTTCACCCTGAAAGTGGCTGTTTGGTCCCATGCCTCCCAGTTTTTTTTTTTGTTTGTTTGTTTTTGTTTTTTATTTTTCAGTTTATGCAACAGACAGAAACAGCCCAGTTATACTTCAGCCTTCCTTCCACACCTTACATTTCAATTAACCCAACCTCTTTACTTTGTTCCCACTGCTCCAGAGGAACTAACTTTTTTATCTGAGGATGTCACCTATGAAATAATTCTATTACTGTCCCTTTTTCTTTCCTCATCAGATTTTTAATGCCTGCTTAACAATACTGCTACTAAATTCTCTTTGTTAAAATAATTAACATATTTTTTCAACTCCTGAATATCTATTCAGGAGAATAGATATTGGTGAATTCAAGTTTCATCAAATCAGTTCATCACTCCCTTGCCCCAAGAAAATTCATCCTATCAGTAAACAGTTCTTTTGTTCCTGGGAGGATTTTTCCCTCTCCACCAGAATCAAGTTCATTTTCTGTGTCATACAATGCATCCCATGTTCTGATGCATAAAGATGGGGGTCTTTTTAATTTCTTGGCAAGGCTGGGAAAATCATTTGTAAATTCATTTTATATCCCATGATGTCTTATTTGCTGTTTTAAAATAAAGTGGGGTATAATAATGGCAAATCAGAAAGCTATAACCAGTGAGTAAAATATGCTATAATTGATCCTTTCAATAAACATGTAAAGAAGTCATTAATACTTTCCTTTTAGATGTAGAATCTCAGATCTTGCCAGATCAAGGTGACTAACTGGTCTATTAATATTTCACAAGACTGGTAAATGGTACTGATAGTTCTAGTATATTAATATAAAGTTGCTTTCCTAGCACTTAAATATGCTATATTTTTATCTTAAAGTAATTAAAAAGAAATACATAATGACTAAACTGAATTGCCAGTATTAACACCTGAATTTGTCTGTGGGAGCAAGGGGTACAGGAAGTGGAGATACATTTATGTGATGTGAGTACTTCTAACAGTCTTGTAGGTTTCTACATGTTTAAATGCTATATAACAACTGTGGACTTGACAGTCTACAAATACATACATGCATGCATATATAAATACATGTATGCATATATTATATTCATATTCTTTTTGTCACAGCTGTTACTGAAAGTGTGTACTACTTTATTACTTTACTATTATAATTATTTTAATAGTGTCCAATATAATAAAATAATTGAGTCATTTGTTTAGCAATATTTCTTTTTTTAAATTTTTTATTTATTTATTTATTTTTTAAGATTTATTTATGCATACAAGCACTGGGGTACAGGCCAGAGGTGTGGGGGGTGAGAGGATTCACCAGAGACAGAGTGGGGAGCAGAACAGGCAGATCAACAGAAGTACACTGCTGAGGGGAGCAGAAGGCATGGAAGGAGAGTTCTGCTGTGCCATGTGGGTTCCCTCCCTGGCCGGAGCAGGGATTGAACTCGTGCTGCAGTGGCTGAGGTTTGCTTCATAGTGCGTTGCTTAACCCACTGCGCCACCAGGGAAGCCAGCAATATTTCTTTGGTTGTCCTCAGATAAATTTGGGTTAAGACTCAACATTGACAGAGGAAGAATTCGTTCCATTTTTGAAAATCAATTTTTTCAAAAATGAAGCCAATATTGACTCCCTTTCAACATTTAATTTAGTTATTGTATCTTCTGTAAATATTTTTCTGAATTTCAGCAGATGTGCTCATTTTTATATTTAAAGTCAAGTCAAGGACTAATGTTTTAGGTATCCTGATAGCTTCAGAATATGATATTCTCTGAAAATAATATCTGAAATAAATAAAATTCACATATTCTCTTCACAATTTTTTAAAGAAAGATCTAATTTTTTAAACCATGGGAAATAACCACTGATTCTGAGTTGTAATTTACTCTTAAAATATTTCATTTGTCTAATAATTTATATGAGAATAGGCACATATTTTTCTTGTTTAGAATTGCATAGTTAGTTTATACTGATCTTGAATGATTTATTTATTAATACTGGTTAATAGGGAAAGCAGCCTCCGATTTAGTTATTTTGTTTTTGCTTAAAAAAAAAACCTACAGGGCCTCCCTGGTGGTGCAGTGGGTTAAGCAACGCACTATGAAGCAAACCGCAGCCACTGCAGCATGAGTTCGATCCCTGCCGCCAGTCTGGGAGGGAACCCACATGGCGTAGCAGACCTCTCCTGCCTCACCCACTACTCCCCTCAGCAGTGTGTTTCAGTCTGCCTGTTCTGCTCCCTGCTTTGTCTCTGGTGAGTTCTCTCACCGCCCTGGACCCCAGCTGTACCACAGCCTGTACCCCAGCTCTTGTATGCATAAATAAATCTTTATTAAAAAAAATCCTACAAAGCTGGTGAATGCAATTTTTAATTTTGGCCATTGACTTTTTGTTACTACTGAATACACAACCACAGAATGAGTATTTTTCTATCACAAAGAAAAACAGAAAAGTATGACTAAAAGAAGGATGAAGAAATGAAAAAATATGTCACATAATACTCAGGAAGGTCAATAAATCTATAGATACTATCAAAGGAAAACAATAGTAAACTGAAACATAGAAAGGAAAGGAAATCCAAAGGAAAATGGGGAAAGCAAACAGAAAATAAATGAGTTAGAGATGACATGCAGCCTAACATGGATCCAGAAGTTAAGAAGGAAGAAGAAAACAGAATGACTATTTCAAGGATGTGTGATTTCCATTTTGATAATACTTACAAAATTACAATATCCAGGGAGTATAGTAAGTATGAAACAGAATAAATAGCAGAGAAAAAGACACACCAAGGCACAAAATAGTAAAACTGCTGAACTCCACTGAAAACAAGCAATCAGAATGACTTTTACCTTCTGGTTTTATATGCAAGGAACTTGAAATCAATTCTCTGCTCTAACAATAAATAGTAAGCTAAACAGACTCAAAGCCAACAATTCTTTTCAGATCCACAATAGAAGGGTAGACACAGGGCAAATTGCTGCACCAGAAAGCTAATCAGAACAGAAAGTTAGGAGCAGAATCTGCTAGGAAATCAGGATCAGGGTAGAAAAGCCTGAACTCTAATTGACAAAGCACCAGAAGCTCAGTGTGGACAAGTCTAAGAGTTAAAAATTCCAGGGTACCCAGTCATGAGGGTGAGGTTTGGGGGGTCCACAAGATTTATATTCAGAATATCAACCAGGTTCCTACAGTAAAAACTGGAGAAAATGACCCCAGGCTTCCAGCAGTGGGAGGTAAAAGAAATAAAGAGGAATTTCTTCAAGCTTGATGAAAAATACCTACAAAGAACCTACAGCTAACACCATAGTGGATAGTAACAGACTATCAGCTGGAGGGTAAGGGTGTACCCTATAACATTCTTTTTCAGTATCATACTGAAAGTTCCAGTTGATGTGATAAGGTAACAGAGGAAAGGGAAATTTTATACGGATTGCAGAAGAAAGATGTAAAACTGCATTTATTCATAGATGACATGATAATCTATATAGAAAATCAGAATCAACAACATGTTCTGGGAAAAAAATTAAACCTAGGTTGCAGATTACAAGGGTAATATGTAAAAGTGAATCATGAATCACATTCCTATATACCATCAGTGAATTAGTGGAATTAAAAAAATAAAAGACACTACATTTACATTAACATCCTCCTCCCTCCAAGTGAAATATGAGGTATAAATTTGACAAAACATATACAAGATATACATGTGGAAAACTACAAAACTGACAAAATAAAAAACCTAAATACATGGAAAAATGTTTCATGTTCATGAAAATGAAGATGAAATATTGTGAAGTTATTAGCACTTCTGAACTTGATCTATAGACTCAATTCAACCCCAATCAAAATCTTTGCAATTTAGTTTGTATTAAAAAACTGAAGTTTAGCAAGATGAAACACCAGAATTGCCAAGACAGTAGTAGAACAGGACAAAGTTGGTAGACTGGTATTACTCAACTTCAACATTTATTATAATGTCAAAGAAATCAAGACATTATGATACTAAGACTGGACAGACAGATCAATGGAATATACTCAATATCCCAGATATAGGCCAGTATGTGTAGTCTAGTGACCTTTGATAAGGAAGATAAGATAGAGAAAAGATAGTCTTTTCAATAAGTGGTAATGGAAAAGCTGGACACCTATGTGTAAAGCAACAAATCTAGACACATTCTATACACAGCTTCACCAAAAACAAATGCAAAATGAAACATGAACCTGTCTATAAAGTGTAAAAATATTAAACTCCTAAAAGATAATGTAGGGTAAAATCTACATGACTTTGCATTTGGTGATGACTTTTTGGATACAATACCAAAGACACAATTCATGAAGGAGAGTTGGTAACTTGTTCTTTAATAAAATTAAAAACTTCTGCTTTGTGAAGCACCATGTCAAGAGAAAAGTCACACACTAGGAGAATATTATTTGCCAAAAACATGTAACAAAAGACTGCTATCTAAAATATATAAAGAACTCTTAAAACTCAAAACCAAGTAATTCCATTGAAAAATGAAGCAAAGACCTCAACAACTCATCAAATAAGATAAACAAGTGGCAAATACACAGATGAAAAGATTCTTCCTATCATATGTCATCAGGAAAATGCAAAATTAGGGGGTAACATTAAATGTCTATTAGAAAAGGCAAAACAAGAGCAATACCATATGCTAGCATGAATTTAGAGAAACAGGAAATGTCATTCACTCTTGGGAGAAATGCAGAATGGCATAACCACTTTGGAAGACAACTTGTTAGTTTCTTACAAAACTAAATGTAATCTTAACAGATAGGCCAGCAATAGTGATCCTGAATATTCACTCAAAGAAGCTGAAAACATATCTACCCAAAATCAGAATGGAGGAATTTATAATATCTTTATTTATAAAGAAATTTATTTATTTATAACTGCCAAAATTTGCAAGCCAATCAAAATGTCCTTGAGTTGGGGAAATCCAGACAATGGAATATTTTTGAGCACTAAGAAGAAATAAATATTCAAGTCATGAAAAGATATGGAAGAAACATATGCATAACATGATAGGAAAAAAAAGCCAGTTTGAAAGTTAAAATTCCAAATATATGTCATTCTGGGAAAGGCAAAAATGTGGTGAATAAAAAGGAGAGGTGATTTCAGCATTTGGGAGCAGATAAGGAATGAATAGGCAGAGCACAGATGCTTTTTTATGAATAATGAAAATAATACATATGATGCCATTTTGATGGATATGTCATTTTTGTTTTGCCCATATACCAAGAATTTACAACACAAAGAATGAACTGTAATATAAAGTATAATTTGGGTGATTATATCAATATAGCTTGGTCAGTTACAACAAACAGATCACTGTGGTGAGGGATGGTGATAATGAGTGAGGCTATGCATGTTTTGGGGCAGGTAGTATATAAGAATTCTCTGTATTTTTCCCTCAAATTTACCATGTTTCTGAAATGATTTTAAAAATTGTCTTCAATAAAAGCAATCAGGAAATACAGATGATCAAAGAAAATGCCACAGATACCAGCTCAGAAACAAAGGAATCTGAATAATTTGAGATGGTACCTTAAAATAGTGTAAGTCGAAATAAACACCCAAAACAAAACTGTTAATCAAGAACTCTATAGCATTAAAACTCTTCAAATTGATGGTTATTTTCATTGACCTATATTCTGACCTTTTCAAACTTAGAAGAATGATCATAGAAAAGGTGATCATGTATATATGAACCAAATGAACAGCTAGCTATACCATATTCATAGTCCAGAAGACAACTTTTAATTAATGTGTTTTTCTCCAAAATTAACTAATGCAGCTGCTGAATACTCAGTCAAAATGCCAGTGTACTTCTTTTGAAGGGAAGAATATCAAAGAGTTTGTGGACATAGAGTAACTATGGAAACATGTCCCAAATTAGATGAGTGGATCAAGATCTGGTACACACACACACACACACACACACACTATAAAACATTACTCAGCAATGAAAAAGGATAAACGTGTGCCATTTAAAGCAAGGTGGGTGGAGATGGAGGGATAAAGCTAAGTAAAATCAATCAGAAGGAGAAAGACGAATAGTTCATGGTGTCAATTATATGTGGAATATAGAAAAAACAAACTAAGTGTAAGGTGAAGATAATCTTAAAAACTAACCCTTGAAAGCTGACTACAGAACTGAAGCAAAGAGGGTGCAGCTAAGGAGAGGTAAGGATCAAAAGAGAAGGGAGCATGTGCTGGTGGACAATCGGTGATTTGGTGACAAATGTACTACACTGGCAACACCTTGGGTGGGGGGTCCTATCCTCCAAAAATACAGGCAATAACGTAAGTCAATGTTATCTCAATAAAACAAAATACAGAACATGGTAGACATATTTTTAAATCTAGCAGAATGATTTATCACTGCACATACACTAGAATAGTTAAAATTACAAAGACTTTCTAGTCAAGCATACATAAAGATATAACACAACTAGGACTTTCATATTCCAGGTGTCAGTAAAAAAGATAGTCAATTGGGGAAAACTTCTGTGGCTTCTTGAAATAATAGATATATATTTACCATTTGACCAAACTACTACACTCGAAGTATTTACCCAAGAGAAATAAAAGCAAATGGCCCTAAAAATGTTTGTGTATAAATGGTCATTGCAACTTTTTTCATAATAACCAAAGGTGAACCAACTGATGAGTGGATAAACCCTGGTTTATCTAATGGGACATTATTCAGCAATAAAATTTCATGAAGTAAGATATGTGGTACACCATGGAGAATCTCAATCACATTATGTTAAGTCAATAATTCAGAAAATTGGGGTCTCCGTAGTGGCCTAAGGACTATGTCTCAGCACTATCACCACTCGACACTTTCCCTGACCAGGGAGCTAACCCACTTGTGTACAGTAGACCTCTCCTGTCTGGCTCACTGCTCCCATTTCGATAATATATGCTTGTTCTGTCTCTGGTGAATCTTCTCACCACTTGCCCCTGCACCTCTGGCCTACACCCCAGTTCTATGCAAAAAAACAAAACAAAACAACAATTACAAAAAACAAACACAACAGAGAAAATCAAAGAAAGTGTTTGATGCCATTTAGATAAAATTATGTAAAATGCAACATTACTTTGACAAAAAGTAGATTGATGGTTGCCAGGATCAATGACTGGAAACTACAAAGAAGCTGAAGATAATGGTGGTGGTGGAGAGGTGCAAATGTCATATGCTCTGATGTGGTGGTATCTTTATATCGCTGCATATACTACTAAAATTTATCTGATTATACACTAAGTTGATGGATATTATTGTATATACCTAGACCTCAAAATATCTAGCTTTAAAATAAAAATAGTACAGAAATAAATTTAAAACTTATAAAGATATAACAAGAATTGATACATTATTTGACTTAGGGTTGTGTAATATTTAGCAATACATTTCCCCCCAAAAAAATGTTACATTTTGGTTCTATTTGATCCTAGGTAGTTTCATGTTTTTATAAACAGATTGTGTAAGAAAATTTTATATTCTCTCTTCTGTTCTCCACCAATCTGTCTCTTCCTATTTTTACAAACTTTTATTAACTTGTATGGGAAGACACTGTCTTAGTCTGGTCATTTAAACTTTCCTTTCCCCCAACACTTATAAAATGCCTTACAGGAACACTCCAACAGACTTCATGACATTTGAGATATAAAATAATCTATCTTTTCAAATTAGCAAGGCAAAAAATATCTGAACAACTATTCTCTTTAATTGCTGATGTCTGACCATAGTTTATCAATAGTCACCCACTATCCAGCTAAACTACTTGTGCATTCTCTATTTGCCACCGTATTGCTAAGTAGATAGCATGACTTACTTTTAAAAAAATGTATTTTTTATTTATGCATATAAGAACTGGAGTTCAGACCAGAGATGTAGGAAAGGGGTGAAAAGATGCACTAGAGACAGAATGGGGAGCAGAACAGGCAGATTTCCTGAAATCCACTGAGGGGAGCCATGGGCAAAAGAGGCGAGGTCTGCTGTGCCACATGTGGGTTAGCTACCTGGCCAGGGATTGAACTCAGGAAAACAAAGTTGGCCATCATAGTCCTGGTGCTGAGACTTAAACCCAAGACCACCAGAAAGGCCCCAAATAACCTCCTTTTGATAACAATTTTTATACTAGAAAGATGAGTCTCTCTTGCAAAAAGATAGCCAAATACAATGCACTCAACAATTCATGTAAAGTATCAAGTGAGTAATCCATATTGGTAACTTTCAAGGACAAAGTATCCTTTCATTTTTTTTTTAGTCGTTGAAAATATCATCTACACTTCCATACTTTAGCTCATGAGAAGAGAAAGTCAGAAGCTCATTCATTCATTGGAGAACTTAGGACCCATAACTGGAAGCTGTCCACAATTCTTGCAACAAAGCACCTGTGCATATACCTAATTAAAGGGAGGCTGATAAATATAACCTATCATGTGAGTCAGATTGTAATGTATCTCTGAGTCATATAATATTTTCTTCTTGTTGCTTGTAATTTAAGAGTCAGGCATACCTAAATGAATCTACAGTTTATAATAAAATTTATGTGCTGTGATTTTCACTCAGAATATCAGTAATATGCCATATGACTATATGTATCCAGTATTATGATTTATGTCATATGTATACTATTAATGAGTAATTTTTCTGCTATTAAATATTTGGATATATTTACTATTTTTCAAAAATAAATTTGATGAATAACCATGTGCATACATATTTTTGTTCACCTTTTTCTATTTCCTTGGAAAATGCTAAATATTTAATTATTGAAAGGAAAGTAGAGGAATTTGTCAAAAGATCTTAATACTGGCATATTAGTCTGCAGAAAAACAAGTATTAGGCGAGATTGCCCAAGAACAAACTATTACATATTTAAAATTAGTCATATTTGGCCTAGTTTATAATAATGGTAATCATTATTTTCAGGAATTTTAATAAGCTCTGAGGATGTACTATTAATAAAATGTGCTCCCTCTCTTTAGGGGAACTCAGTGAAATACAGCAAACTTGGAGAATGATTTAAAACAATGTCCTATACTAAGTCCTAAAACACATGATTTTTCAAAGAACAGTTTTGACATAATAAAATAGCTCAGAACTTTGACATATTTTCACACATCCTCCATACAAGAACAGGTAAAAATTTGGAATTTTCCCTTCAAGGCGTGTTTTCTGTGCTGGATTTTATAAGAGAAGGACTATTATGTGTTTAGCTTATTATGCAGTTCACTCACAATATTGTCCCAGTTATTTTCCCCAAATTTACCTCTCACCACATGTTAAGAGTAAATAAAAATGAATAAAAATAAGGTGATATAACCACAAACAAAGAGAAATTCCTATGGACCAGAATTGGCACAGAACATATTACAGTAGTAAGCAATAGTAATGGGCTAACAACCAGAAAATACAATTGCTGGGTTGTAACAGCAATAATATATTCAGTTTTAGAAAAAAAATTGCATTTTTTTTTCCAATGTGGCTGTATCATTTTACATCCCTACCAACAATATAAAAACATTTAGTTTCTCTGCATATTTTAACAGGACTTTTTTCAGTTATCTTTTTTTTACATTTTAGTCATTCTGATAGGTATGTAATAATATCATATTGCTATTTAAATTTGCACTTCCTTAATAAGTTGTAAGTCTTTTCATAGTCTCACTTGCTGTCTCTATATTTGTATATTTTCTTTGGTGGAATTTTTCTTCATTTTTTTCCACCCATGTTGTAATTTAATTGACAGAACTCTTCATCAGTTTGACTAGAACAGTAGAGCTATCCACCTACACAAGTGATAACATTGTATAAAACTAAATATGCACAAGTACAAGTAAAACTAGGGAAATCTGAAGATCAGCAGATTGTTTACTATCAATATCCTGCTTGTTATATTATGTACTTTTGCAAAATGTTGCCACCAGTGAAAAGTTGGCAGAGTACATGGGCATTTTTCTATTGTTTCTAATATTATGAATTTATAGGCATCTCAACATTTTAATAAAATATAGCATACTGCTATACTAATTCCACAAGAATCTAATACTGTATCTAAAATGAGAGTGGAGAAACATATTCGCTGCTTTAATATATACCAAATTTTCTTTGTATGATACAAAATAAAATCAGAGAGAACTCAAACATTCCACCATATAGTATGGCTAGAGCAATGTTGCAAAGAATTCAAAATTCCTTTTTGTTTCAAAGATGTTTTCTCCTCTACTTATAGGCAGGGAAATAAGATCAATAAAATAAAAAGTCCACATGACTCTTTAGAGAATCAGCAATTATTGTTGCTTCACACAATTAGTAGAAAGTCATTGATTATTTTGAAAGTTTTAGTCTGAAGTGTTTCTCTTGACTCTTCTACTTGACAAAGAAAGGGTAATGTATGAGCACAATAGGAGTCCTACATCTATCTATCTTGATTCAACATGCAGACACTTATGCCAAAATAACAGCTTGTATAAAATATGGGGATAATACCAGCAAAAGCAATTTAAAGCAGGAGGAAATTGGCAAGTTTCTAATGTTGCAGAGCTTAAAGATGGAAAAG
Organism: Galemys pyrenaicus; assembly: GCA_019455555.1. Taxonomy (NCBI): domain Eukaryota; kingdom Metazoa; phylum Chordata; class Mammalia; order Eulipotyphla; family Talpidae; genus Galemys; species Galemys pyrenaicus. Next base: position 500,789 of record JAGFMF010011781.1, on the reverse strand, counting down.
TGTGCATTGAAATGGGGATGTAACAGAGATCATCAGTGACTTTTCTCAGAGTAGTTGCTATAAAATGTTGGGAATTGATAACAGCTTGCAAACTGTTGGAGAGTGAGTGATAGATGAGGAAACAACAGATACTGTTGAGTTTATTTTGCTAATGTAGGCAAGAGATTGTGAGGGAACCCTAAGCAGAAAGAGGGGCATTTCGGTCAAGTCTGTAGTTCATACATTTAAGGGTTTACTTCCCTTAAAAATGGCAATGTTAAGAGTAAAAAAAAAATAATTAAAATGAAGTGATATAACCACAAGCAAAAAGAAATTCCTACTGACCATAATCGGAATAGAAACATATTGCAGCAGTAAGCAATGGCTAAACCTGTGTAAATGCTGAGATCTTGGCTGAAGACATGAGGAAATGGTCTGGAGTTTGAATTCTTAGACAGCAGAGTCCAAAAAGTACTGAGGGTTTTTTAAGGATCAAAGTCTGGCTCACTTTGTAAACCAGAGGCTGGAGTTCTCTGTCAGTAACAGAAACTGAAAATGAATGAATGAATGAATGAATGAATGAATGAATGAAAACATCTGCAGCCATTGCAGCACAAGTTAAATTTCCGGCCAGGAAGGTGACCCACATGGTGCAGCAGACCTCTCCTGCCTTGCCTGCTGCTCCCCCTGCACTATTTTTAGTCAATATGCCTGTTCTGTTTCCCACTCATGTCTCTGGTGAATCTTTTCACCTCCAGCCTCTCTGGCCTGTACCCAGTTCTTATATAGACGCATAAATTAACAGATCTTGAAAAAGAAAAAAAAAAATTCTAAGTGTCTTATGTTTACATATAACTCCTTGATTTGGTTTGCTGGGGGAAATAAACATAACTTAAAAGTACATGGTGCAAGCTAGAATTAAGCTAGCTCTATAATCAGCAGATGCCTCAAAAAGGAACTTGAAGAAAACTTTCCAAGTCCAAATATGAGATATGTCATCAATTTCCTGGCCTTAGCACTAAAATATCCACATTCAGAAAAACCTCTCAGGAAGCCAGTAACTTCCAGGAGACTGAAATTATATGAAAAACTTTGACTTTTTATACAGTATTGTATATAAATGCACTTACAGCCTTAACTTTGAATCCATAAATGAATTCTGTATTATATATTTTTATGGCCCATACACACATCACTATTAATTCTCTGATTTTTAAATAAACCAAATCCATCTGTTAAATTATGGCAGAAGTATTTCCATGTATTTATACTTTATAATATATACTAGACATCATAAATACTCTCAAGTTCCAAAAGTTAGTAATTAAAATGTAGAGTATATATTTCTTTATATTATCTCACATATGGTAAGTTCTTAAAATTTTTCTAAGTTTAGTAAAAACTTACATTAATTATATATTTGTGATATTTATTAAAGATTCACATGCAAATTAACATTATAAAGTCAAATTCCAGTTGGAGTTATTCATTTTATTGAAGAAAACTTTAAGACATCTTTTTTCTGAAACTGTACCAGTTGCATAATTATTATATATTCCATAGTCTTTCATTAATTAGATCCAACAATATTTCTACTTGGCAGGATGCTATTAGCATTTAGTTAATTCAATATAAATACTTGCAAGTAGTAAAATTAAAATAATGCATATGAAAGCATTTTATAAATACAGGAATATTATGCACATGTTAGTTATGCCTCCCTCCCTGTAAAAGTACACTGTAAGTTTTGCTTTTCATGGAATCAAGCCTCAATTTCCAAATAAGTTAGGATTTACTGCAGATGTATATGCTAATCCAATTGGTGACTTATCTCAATTACAACTATTTCATTGTGACAATTCAGCCTTCTTTCTAGAACTGTATTTAAGTTTGCATAGGCATTATCTTCAATAATGTAAAGTAATCCATTTTGGCTTAAACGATGATATATTTTATTGATTTTCCTTTAGCACTAAAAGGAAATTATGAGTGTGTAGATCTTCTCTTTTAATAAGATTACAGAACTGAATATAATAAAAAATAACTCTTCCCTCATCTATTGCTCACAAGATAGTAAATATTATATATGATTGGGTTTCCAACATAGGGAATTTGTAGGCATTTAGATGCTAGTTCTTTACGACCTGTTTTTTGGCTTTTGCTTATCTGTTTCTGTATCTGGGAAATGGAACATTACAAGAATACCAAGGAAACTTTATATCAAAATAATCCTTTTAATAATAACTCCTGCAATTTAATGGGCATGTTCACTTACACTGACTTCAAATACTCTATTTCAAGTTAGTAAACAAAAAATATTTGATCACTAAATAAGAGACTCTGAACCCAAGGTATTATCACATTTACTCAGTCATTGTAAGGGGTGGGTATAGAAATAAATCATTAGGCAATGATTCATTTGAAATTGGATTTGAGCAGATATAGAAGAGAGAAATAAATTGCATGATAGGAGACCCTGATTCTATTTGTAATCTCTTCCTTAATTCATTTCTGTCACTTCATGTGAGATTCCATCACTGGGGAGAAAAGGACACAAGTCTGGTTCACGGATAGTCAGCATAATATTTTGGCAGTAGAAAGGGAGAGGTCTCTACTGAATTATAACACATCACAAGCATAACTGTAAGTACAATAATACACACTGTTTCATGAGAAAGGAAGCCTGAGTTACGGATATACCCTGAATGTTGGGCAGTGCAGAAGTCTTTGGTCAGAAGTCTAACAGGAACAAAACTATAAAATTCTGGATGAAGTTATCTGGGTAGTAACCATTGAGGTAAAATCTATGAAATTAAGGGACAAAACTATAGATGTTGTATCCTATGAATTGCCAGTGGAGATTATTCACCACAGATGAGTTCCCCAAAAGTAACATGAGGCATGGGTAACTCATCCTGTGGTTGTCAATTAAACTCTGTCCTTGACCCAATAGGTACTTGCCCCATGTAGCCATGGACAGACTAACTATCTGGGAGAGAACAGAAAATATGCATTAGCCACCAACAGGGTCTCTTCTCTAAAAATGCACTTGCTACTGCCACTGGTGAATGTGAAACTTGCCAACCACAGAGACCAATGCTGAAACATTAATACACATCATTCTTCAGGCATCTCAGCCATCAATTACTGACAGGTCAATTCCATCAAAATTCATCTAATTTGGCAGAGGTAAAAACTACATCATATTAGAAACAATACTTGGACTATTAATACCTAAATGCAGTACATAAATAAGGCATCAAGAGAAAACTGTATCATGTGTAGTTACCCATACTCCTAATATAAAGATTTGCAGAATGCCTTATCTATCCACATGATATCTCCAAACAACATCCCTTACATTTTTATAGAAAAGGAGCTTTGAGAATGAGTTTATAACTGTGCTTTTCACTGGTCATACCAAGAATTGCACCATCAAGAATCGGCCCGTCTGAGCAGGGCTGCTGCTGTTGGAATGGAGTGATAAATGCTTAATTAATACACCATACTGACAATATCTTTTGAGACTGGGCGATGCAGTTTTTGTACTGTGTTAATGACTTACGTAGAGTGTACTGTCCCCAACTGACTAGACTGATACAACAATCAAGGAGTAAAAGCAGGGATTAACATTTCACACCATCACTCATTGCTAATCACTTGAAGAATGTATATGTCTCACTCTCCAAATCTTGGGATCTGTTAGGTAATTGTTCCTGTTCCTGGGGTCAGGAATTTGGCTCTTATCAAGGAACTTCAATTTGGGGTTAAACATTGATTTTTTTTTCCTATCAAGCAAAAAGAGAACTTCTAACAGTACTAAAAATCTATCCTGATTATCTCAAGGGACATGGGGGGAGTATGTTTACTGTAGGGGATTCACCAGGCTTTCTTTTGGTGTGTCAGTGTCTAATGTCATATGAAAATGATCGGTATCAACCAAACATATCCACTAGTACAAAGAAACTAAATTCCATGCTTTCGATATGGACTACCCATCCAAGCAAACAACCCACAACAGCTGAAAAGATGGCCAAGGATAAGGGACATTTAAAAAAGATAGGAGGAACCTCCATAGTGGTGCAATGGGTTAAGCAATTGCAACCCGCAGCCACTGCAGCACAAGTTCAATAGCTGCCGCCTGCTGGGGAGGTGAACCACACAGTACAGCAGACCTCTCCTGCCTCGCCTACTGCTCCCCTCAGCAGTGTCTCTGGTGGAAACTCAGCACTCACACCTCTGGCCTATACCCTATTTCTTGTATGCATAAATAAATAAATCTATAAGAAATAAAATAGATAGGAGATGAGACAGATGTTTATAAATAAGGATACCTGTATTTTGCTTAGTTTTGATATTTAATTCTGTTAAGATTATCAATTGGTAGGTGACCTTGAAGGACATGATATATGTTCTTCTACTTTCTTTTCTATATGATTCCCCAAACATCCTTGTCCCTTGGCATCTTAAGTTTTCTTTGAAAACAAACAGTATTAGCATTTCTAATTACTATCACCAAACTATATAGCATTAATTCAGTTTTATTTGTTAATAGTGATAATTATATAATTGGGTAAAGCTGTAGCAAGATAAATAGGAGAAAAAGAAGAAAAACATTTGGTAATTATAGTTCTTTAAATCTTTTACCTCAATCTTCAAAAAATACATTACCTATCCTATTAACCACAAAGTACTGGAAATAGCATCCCCCAATTATTCTGTAGATATGGAACTCTAGAATTTTATATGCTGTAGTACAACAGTAAGTCTATTCTTTGAAATGAGAAAATGGTGATACCAATTTCCTTTACTTGACATAATTAGGGAAGCCCTAATTATGCAATGCTCTATTTAAACATTACCAATTCTGAAGTTTAATACATGGAGAAAATGAAGCATTCATACAAGAGTGATAAAGTATTACTTGTCAGTCTCTAGGTCCCTCAAAATGTCTCACTTTCTCCAACCAGTCATTCTCTGGCAGGACCTATGAGTAGTGGATGTCCCTTGCACAAGAGTTTGTTAAATGGATGAAATTCCTAGGGCAACCCTCTTAAATTCTTTTCATTTAAGCTTACATCCCCCTTTCCCTGGTATCAGTCTATACTCAGATTGAAAAAAAGTCCCCTAAAAATAAAATACCATGAGGTGGGTTTTATAGGGAGAAAAGAACAATTTATATTTTCTCAGGCAGAATCACATCCCCAGTTGGCACATCAGTGTAAAAGTCACTTTTACTATTTGTGCAGATACTTACTAATGATATTAATATTTACTTTGTAATGCTATGCTCAGTATTCAGAAACCTTGAATGTCTTCATAAGGGAGGATTTATTAATGGTTGAACTGTACAACATTGGAAGATGTCATGAGAGTTAATAGGAACACTTTTGTTTTAGATTTCAGAACTAGTCTAGTATTATTTAGAAACACATGCAGAGAGAAAATATGTATCTCATAGCTGCTGTCTTCTTACGCTTGATTATAATCTTTTAAAGCTGAACTAGTAAATTCATTGGTTAATTGACAACGTGGATGCTGAAAGGAACAAATTTAAGAATAAAGAACTTGAATGGGCTTCTCATCACTGTTATTTCCCAACATCTTAATTAATCCAAATCTGGTTCACAAACTTCCTATCTATGACAGCTCATGCTATCATTTTGAAAGGCCTTTTTATCCAAACAGGCATTCCGCTGATCTTATAAACATTATTTATTTCAATAAGATCACATCTTATGAATGCATATCAAACTTGTCCTCAGGAATAACAATATTATCTCTAAAACCCACAACTAAAACACTTCACTGATAGTGAAATTATTTATTCTCACATTATTTACATTGCTTTTCATTCTCTGTGTGTGTTCTATCTCTTCAGGCCTCTGAAACTTAGCATATATCCCACATAGAATAGTTCCTTATTTCCTGTTCTAGACCTATTTTCAGACTGGATACTGTGTTAGCAAGATTTATGATGAAGCACACAACTTGCTGTAATTAGCAATAAACTGAAATTTAAGACCCTTAAGAAATATGCAAATTAAGAATTTTGCATCATGATTGTCAATAGAACTTGATGAGTATAGTGAATTATTTCAATAAAATGATAATATAACCCTAAAAGTAAATCATTGAATAGTGAAACATTACAACATTCTCTGTCCTTAATATTCAATTTATTTATTGCTGTAACATTGCATTATGACATGGTACAAGTGTCAGGTCACACATCATCAATTAGCACCTACATATACTACATTAAGTTCACTGCTAAAAGACTAAATCTTTCTTTACCATACTATTGTCCTTCTAGTACTACTAATTGGTCTTACAGTCCATCTTTTTATTAGCTCATCTTTTTCCCTCTTTCATATTCTACACATAAGTGAAATCTTGTGGTTGTTTCTGTCTGTCTTATTTCGCTAAACAGAATAGCCCCTAGATTCACCCATGTTGTTGCAAAAGGCAAGAATTCTGCGTTTTATAGCAGACTTGTATTCCATGGTGTATATATACATCATGCTTATTCATTCATCAATCAGTGGACATTTGTGTTGTTTTCAGTTCTTGGCAAGAGGTTAGTATCGAAAATAAACAAATGACTCATAAAATTCAACAATTAAAAAAAATGACTAAAAAATAAACAGGGGATCTATATATTCAGAGTTTTCTGGAAAAGACATTTAGATGGTCATTATCTCATTCTATTAGAGAAATGCAAATTGATAGAACAATGAGTTATCAGTTCAGACTTGGGAAAATGTTTATTATCTAAAAGACAAGAAACAAGTGCTAGTGAAGAGGTAGAGAGAAGGGAACTCCCATGAATGTTAGTGATAATGTAAACTGGTGCAGTCATTATAAAAATAAAGATGGAGATTCCTCAAAAACTTAACAATAGAAATCATATGATACATATATCCTACTTTTGAGTATTTACCTGAAATTCAAAATCACTAACTCAAAGGGTTATAAGTACCCCCATGTTAATTACAATACTGCTTACAATAGTCAAGAACTGGAAACAAATTTTAGATAATTAAATCATTATCTAATCAATTCAAATTTTGTCCTTTATAGAGGATAAGATCCACAGCTATGTTTTGTCTTAGTCTCTCCATTGCTTTGCCCTGTCTGCTGTTCACTGTGAATATTGTATATTTAAACGAGCAAAATATCCTGTCCCCAATATCTGCTAAATCCTAAACAAGGTGTTCATCATTTGTCCATGTTCTGGAAAGTGCTTGCTCCTGTTTCTACCAGTTACTACTTCTACCTGTTACTTCCTTCAAACTCTAAATTGTTAAGTTACAAACTCAGCTACCAAAAATTTTTTTCAAAGGTTTTTTTAGTCCATTAGCCCAGAAATAATCTCTCAGTGTAAGGGTAATTCTACCAATTTCTGTTTTTCAGACAAAAGGAAGGTTGAGCAATTTGTATGTATCTGGGTCTCTTTTATTTAATACTTTAATGATATAAATTACAGATGTCAAAGTGACTGAAATTCTAAGGAAGAAAGCCTGACTAAGTTAGTGTTATTCACAAATTCATGTTTTGCCGAACGATAGCACTGTGTTTTGTTGAGAGATTTATCTAAGGTACATATTAACTTCCAGGAAAAAAAAAAGTCACATATAAAAGCTTTTCTTGACACTAGCTTGAAGGAGAGTCAACCCATGTTTTCCTCTACTGCCTATATGACTTAATTATTTACATTCACATATATTATTTTACCCAATTCATACAACAAATGAGGGGTGATTTTGAGATGTAACTGGGTTCTGTCTGAAACCACAATATGTTATTTCATTATAATTTGTTTTTTCTCATAGGATAGAAATATTTAACAAGCATTCTGGGGTCACTATGTATTTGTTGACTTTTAGTTTTTCCAAAGTAAGGACATTTTTAAGACTATGTTCCATGTTTAATTATTGATGATCCATTTTAAAAAAATAACATTTTAATATTCTCTAAGCTATTTTAACATCCTAAATATAAATAGACAAATATAATAGTTATTTAAAATAAATAAATTTAGTTTTCATAATTTCTTACTGATTGACTTTACACTACTGCATAAATTATCACTGATAGATAAAATGTCTATGTTTGAAATTGGCTTACAGGTAACTGGTGTTTTCCACATTGCTCTATCTCTTGGATTAATATGTTCTTAGTCTGAAACCAGTTTCAATTATTCTTTTACTTTAAGGACCTTATAAAACCTATTCTTTTTGAAGCTATACTGATTCTCCCTTTCAAACCATATTAGCTCTCAATCAATCAATTATGAAATCTAGATCTAGAAAAATATTTGTTAAAATATTCTCCCATTCTTAATGAGTCAACTGAACCACAGAGAAGTGAAATGATACTGAAAAAATATCTCTGTGACAATAGCAAAAGTCATAAAATGTCCAGTTTTGAGTATGTTCAATTCTCTGCTTATGATTGCAAATTCACCTGCTCAGGAGGTGAGAGAATATAAGCTGCAGCTAAAAGTGGACCTAGAAAAACAGCATAACTGAGATTGGTCAGCAATATTGGCTGAGTTATGCAGGAACTGAAAACAGAATGGGTACCATTAAGCTGCAGAATAAGGCACTGGAAAACTTAGAATCCTGTACTAGAGAAGGGACAGAGATCTTCGAAGTTGTCTGATATCTCACTATGACCTGGAAAGCCTTAAGAGTAACCTTAAAAAAAAAAGAAAGAAAGGAACAGCTTTCCAGGTCTTCCCTATTGTAAAGAGTGCTGCTATAAACATAGGGGTGCAGGTATTCTTTTGAATCAGTGTATTTGTGTCTTTGGGGTATATTCCTAG
>JAGFMF010011781.1:445403-491639 GCA_019455555.1 Galemys pyrenaicus | reverse complement strand
GATGGTGCACTGGTGAGATGGTGATGGGGAATACATGGGGATTACAATTAATGGCAAGTATATGTAAATTTTAAAATATTTTAATAATTAAAAAAAAACCAAAAAAAAAAAAAAAGAAAGGAACAGCTTTTACCTGATGTTCTATTACTTGGTCTGCCCATGTAAAGTCATCTTCATGTAGAATGTATGTCCTGATTATATTTGACTGGAGTCCCCTCTTGAAACCACTGTTTGCTTCTGATTTTCACCACAGTTCAATTAGCACTCAAAGTCAACAATGCTTTGTTGAATTTCAGTTTCAGCTAGTCTTGAAAATAAAAGTCTATCAGTTACTTTAGAGAATGAGGCATTCTCTATAGTGTATTGCTATTTTAAATGAACACTCTAAAATTAATTCATTTGTTTTCCTGTTACATAGTAACAGACAAAACTGATAATTAATTTTATGACTGCACTTATATGCCCATCATACACTATAGACAAATTTTATAGATAACTTTTAGCAACTGGTTTCTTCTAGTTGATTGTAAAGGTAATTTCAGGGACTTCTTTTGTACCAAGCACTATATCAGATGATAAGTACATAGAATTAAATCATAGAAACCTGGTCCTCACTAAGCTTCAAGGAGTTTATGGTGTTGTACAGCAAGATTTTTTGCTAGTGAGCTAAAGTTTTATTCAAGAAGGAAATGCTGAGGACATTTTCCCCTCCTTGACTGGAAAAAGAGGACATGGAAAGTGCTTTATCTGGGGGTCAATGCACACACAGTGATCACAAGAGGCAGACAAGTGTTCACACAGATATAAGGAACAAAAGTGATTCCGTGACACTCAGACACTACCAAAGTATCGTAAGGTGGGCACAGGTGAGCTTCTTTCCCCACTGAGATTTCATGCTGAGGTTTGAGATTCTTTTAGGAAGTTCTCAGGATTTTTAACAGTGGTAGGTCTCAACAAGGTAACAAGCTCAGGCTTAAATGTGATAGAGATCTCTTTCTAGGTTTCATATGGTTCAAGTATCTTTACTTGATTTATGAAAATACTTTTTTCCCTGATAATATACCTTTGTGGTCCTTTTAAGTAAGGATCAAGCAAACATTTATTGTTAAAGTATATTTTAGTATCATTTCTGAAATAAAGAATCAGTTGGTGAAATAAAAAAAATACTTTCTCAGTTCAATATAACACTTGTTGATTTTACTAACTGAATAAAATTTGCATCATTTTTATTGTATCTTATTTCATATTTATAACAAAAACAAGACAATCTAAAACAGTGTCAAAAGACCTGTCCCTGGTTTTGAATCTTCCTTTGAGTCCTTCCTTTGATGGACTGGATGTCTTTGGCAAGAAATGCCTATCTTTTGACATTCAAATTCTTTTTCTGATAATGATCAAAATACCCATTCATGTGCTAAGATGATAAAATCCCATGTATCAAGGAAATACCTCTCACAAGCTAAAAAGTACAGAATTAACATTATCTCAATTAAAATTATCGAGAAGTTTTATTTCCAATTTTTTGGTAAGAAAATATAAGTATCTTGTTCAAGATCTAGTTGTTAAGTAGCAGATCATGGATTACATTTCCTATGAAGTTTGACCTACTCACTAACCAATACTCAACTGGCAACATACAAAGGTATAGATTTAATTAATATATTAAAGTACTGCATTTAAGGCAACATGACAGAATCTCATTGGCCATGACATGTAATTAAATATTCCTATAATTTCTTCTGGAGTTTGAAGATAATCCTATGGAAAAGTATATTATAAAGGCTTGAAGCAATGCCCCTGTTATTAACTGTGGTCTCTATAGATCCCATATTAATACTTTCCTGAAGGATAATTTTCAGTACAAAGGAACCTGGGTAACACCTCAGAGAATCAGGGAGGACTATTCAGGAGAAAGTCAGTATGAAGGGGAGACTCCGCTGTCAGTGGGTTGGATAATGCCTTACGGCACAGTCTGAGGTCACCATCATTAAACTCCCAATGTCTAAATCCTCCCAAATATATTCTGCTAGTACTACCATGGTCTATTTGTAGATGGAGAATTATACTTATTTTTAATACAGAAATGTGAAAATAATTTCTTCTTTATCAGCTCTGAACACTGATTCACTTACTACACATCTCCATTTGGAGCAAGCAAGAGTCTTGATTCTGGTAACTTCTCCTAAATCACAAACAAGTGAGTTGAGTCTCTTTAATCCCTGCTGGCACAAGATAGAGCAAGACTATCTCAGTCCCACATACAGGCTATTCATGTGACTGAGCTGACTAAACAAGTGATTGTTTTACAGAGGGATTGACATCCTAGACAAGGGCAGAGTGACAGTGTTCCCCAAAGGGAAACTTGCTCCCCATGGCTTTCACAGCCTTAGGCTTTGCATTAAACTAAGCAATGCCTTTCCAAGGCACCAAATTGCATAATCCCAGGAAAGAGAATAAAATTTAACAGGAAAAGCTTTTTTACAGTTGCAGAAAGGAAGATGGAGTCAGAACCTTCATTGTCATTTTTGTTGTTTGTTTTTTGCAATTAGTCCTGTCTTAAATTTTAACCTTAGGGTCTCTTAATAAGTGGCGATATAATGGTAATGCCTTTCATCTTCAATGGGTAGGGCCCGATAACTCCACCACTCACTTCCCTTGATATCCCCTAATGGTTCCATGTGGAGCCATTCAAACTTTGTGGACTTCAATGTTAAGACATCTAAGCTAGAAAGAAATTTAACCTTGAAAGTTGGAGTTAGAACTTTTTGTGGGCAGCTAAGGGAAATGTGAGGAAAATCCTAATCTACTTTCAAGCATTTATAGTTAAGTCCCAATCCATTAAAATTACCTTTGCATCCAACCTCTCTTCAAATAGTCATGTTATTTTTTTTCACTTGCTCATGCTTATTTCAAGTTTAGTCTCAACGTTGTAGCAACCTTTAATTTAAACCATTGTCCAGGTTGAGGCAGATGTAGCATCATGTACAGCTGCCATAATGAAGCCACTGTAGCTTGAGGTAAGAATCAAACATAAACACTGTGATAACTATTTTGTAAAGTTCACACACACAAAAAAAAGAATCAATGAAATAGATTCCTGCACTAAGTATATTCCTTCATATCATATTGCCTGATCTCATGATAGCTGAGACTCATTCCTTCAGTTTATAATGTTTTGAAACATTTTCTAGTCTTGTTTTTCTTTGGGGCATCAGGAAATTTATTTCAGGGCATAATGTCCCTGGCTTTCATGGAAAAAAAGAGAAAAAAAAATGTCTTGTAGTGAGGATATGACAGACAATTTAATGGCAAATTCTTGAAGAGCCTTTTTACCAAGGACTCCATATCCTTCCATTTTTAGCTCTAACAAACTCAAGAGAATAAAATGCAGCTGTAAATATAAACTGCATATCAAAAAGAAAACACCCTTTGTTTCTTCAAGAATGTTAGGCATTTGAGAAGAAAAATGAACCTTACCAATATTGAGAAAGCAAATAAAAGCCAGATTCATTAAAAGTTAATGATGTAGGATGCAGATAATGAGAAATAGAAATGGAATTCATAGAGACATATTATCCTTCTGATGCATGGTGAAATTTAATGCATAATCAACATTACTCGACAGTTCCGAGGCCTATTTTTATCCACTGCCTTTAAAACTCAAAACCCATTAAAGATTCATGATCCCCAAGCCATGTGTTCTCTACAGTTAGAAACAATTATGTCATGTGGGTAAACTGCTTGCTAATAGAAACACTTGCTATTTTTCATTGTAAGAGAGACAACAATACTTTGCATATCATTCACTTCTCATTGTAAAAGCACAACGTGAAGGATAGTGACTAGGTTTGTACTTAGATAAGCAAAAAAAAATCCCACAGCACCGATCATAAACTTGTGGTTATCCTGAAAAAGAAAAGACTAACACTCCATGTCATGCTAGACTGGAGGATATTTGAGGTTGAAGCAAGTACATCAATCATAGGCCAGTTTTACAGAAAAGGAAATAACAACTTCAGAGGTGAAAGTGGGACTTCATTGTTTCATACCTCGTGAGCATCGTCCAAACCCTGTCTTAACTTACTTCTTACTGTGTTGTACTAAATCACATTCTATTTCCCATTTGAGAGCATAGTCCAATTTTTAAAAAAATTTTAAAGACTTATTTATGCATGCAAGAACTGGGGTACAGGCCAGAGGTATGGGGGATGAGAGGATTCACCAGAAATAGAGTGAGGAACAGAACAGGCAGACTGACTGAAATACACTGCTAAGGAGAACAGTGGGTGAGGCAGGAGAAGTCTGCTGTGCCATGTGTGTCACCTTTCTGGCAGGGGATGGAATTCCTGCTGCAATGTTTGAGAATAGCTTCACGGTGCTGTAACTTAACTCCTTGCACCACCAGGGAGGCACTATCATTATATATTTTGTATAGTGGCCAGTAGATGTTCAGAAAGATGAATACTTGATAAAACAAATAAAAAGAAGGAAAGAGAGGAGGAGGAGGGAGGGAGTGAAAGAGGGAGAAATATCATAAATAGCAGCAATTATTTCTTAATTGTGATCCTCTGAATGTATTTCTACCAATGACACCTATAATACTGGTTAAAGTCCTTTTGTATCATTTAAGCAATGTATTCTTTATGAAGTCCACAAAATAGCATTAGCTCTGATTCTTGGCATGCATAACAATTTGTATCAGGGCCTCCCTGATGGCACAAGGGTTAAGTCACAGCCCTATGAAACTAACCACAGCCAATTCAGCCAAGGCAGCAGGAATTCAAGAATTCAATATCTTTTCAGGGAGCTGACTCAGCAGACCTCTCCTGTTTTGCCCACTGCTTCACCTCATCAGTGTATTTCAATAGATCTACCTGTTCCGCTCCCCACTCTGTCGCTGGTGAATCTTCTCACCACCCCACATCTCTGGCCTACACCCTAGCTCTTGTATGCATAAATAAATCTTTAAAAAATAAAAAATAAAATTTGATGTAAAACTTCTGTTACAATTTCTGTGTATATTCAAAATTCCTGTCCTTGTTGTCAAAGGCCCACAAAAAACAAAGTTAGTACGGGAAAGAATTCTAATAGTGTTTGTCATAAAACAATATCAAACAATTAACAAAAACTTTAACATCTCTACGATATGGGCCACATACAATTTTAAGTGAGTCTAGAACACTTAAAGTAGGTAAAACCATGATCCTAAGTCATATGTAATATATACATGAGAATTTTTTCTTTTTTTTTTAAAGATTTATTTATTAATGCATACAAGAGCTGGGGTACAGGCCAAAGTCAAGGGCAATGAGAGGATTCACCAGAGACCGAGAAGGGAGCAGAACAGGCACTGCTGAGGGGAGCAGTGGGCAAGGCAGGAGAAGTCTGCAGCGCCATGTGGGCCCCCTCCCTGGCCGGGGATCGGACTCATGCTGCAGTAGCCACGGATGTTTCACAGTGTGGTACTCAACCCACTGCACCACCAGGGAGGCCCAAAATTATAAAGCTATACATACCTCACACCAGTGAGAAGGCTCATATTAAAAAAAAAAAAAAAAAAAAAAAAAAAAATTGGCAACAACAACAAATGCTGACAAGGAAGTGGAGAAAAAGGTATGCTCTTACATTAAGGTGGGAATGCAAACCAGTCCAGCCACTATATTTGAAAGCTCTTTGGAGGATCCTTAAAACACTGAAAATGCATATACCATATGACTGTAATTCTATTCTTGGGAACATATCCAAAAAGCCTATACCTAATTCAAAGGGAAAACTGCACACCTACGTTTAATGCAGCACTATTTACAATAGCTAAGATATGGAAACAAACTAAATTCCTAAAACAGAAGAATTGATCAAGAAGATGGACTACTACTCAGAGGTCAAAAAAGATAAATTCATGCTATTTGCAGCAACGTGAATGGAACTGGAACGGATTAAATCAAGTGCAGTAAGTCAAAAGGAAAAATAAAAATTTCCCTTACAGTAATGTATTTTTCACTCTGAAATCTGGGTATATATTTTCAACACTAATTTTATTTTTCAGAAAAGTCTTGCTGTATAATCCAAGTAGATAAGTGTATCCTCAACATTGCAAAATAAGATCTGAGTGGACACTTCTCCAAAGACAGTATCCAGATGGCCAATAAACATATTTTAAAAAATGCTAACCACATATAGGGAAATGCAAACCAAAACCACAAGGAAATAATACTTTACATTGTTGACAATAGTCCACATAAAAAAACTCAGAAAAGATTCTGGCAAGGATATGGAGAGAAAGGAATCTTCCTGTGTTGAAGTGGGAATGTAGACTAGTCCAATTGTATGAAAACAGTATGGAATTTTCACAAAGTATTCAAAAATCGATATACCATATGATCCAGCAATTCCAAATGCCTAGGTCTTGAAATACAAAACACTAATTTGTAGAGATACATGCATTTCTACAATCATTGCAGTGCTATGGGAACAACTATGTGTGTATATATGTGTGTGTATGTGTAAAATTTTTAAAAAAGATGAAATCTTGCCATTTGTGAGAATGTAGATGGATATAGAGTGTGCTATGCTATGCGAAATAAATCAGAATGAAAATTGAAACACCACATTTATACCCATTCATGGAATATAATGAAACAAAACAAAGGAAAATACAAAAAGAGCACAAAACAAATCCTAGAAGTCTGACTGTAGATACAAGGCTTCTATGTGTGTACAGATAAAGGGGAAGGAGCCTAGTGGACGATAAATGTTAGTTATTGGTAACATATTTTGAGAAGTTGTGAAGCTATACACTTAAAATAACAGTATGATAAGCTGACTTTACCTCAATAAAAAATATCATTTTTAAAAAGTAGGACACTGTTTATTAACTTGATTTAATGGTTCTTAGTATGATACTCCACACAACAACAGAAGAGATGAAAATAAAGCACCCCAATGTTGTGGAAAACATTTAAAGCATTCCTTGAAGGAAAATTTATAGCACAATATGCTATGTTAGAACAGAAGGAGAATGGCAAATTATCAATGTGATTTTTTACTTAGCAAAAGTAAAGAATAACCAATTAAACCTAAAGCAAACAGAAGGATGAAGATAATAAAGAACAAAAGTAAATGAAATGAAACATAGAAGACCAATAGATAAAAATCAATAAACTGCAATGAGAAAATAATGAAACCATGAATTCCTTCCTTGAACACACACAATAAGGGGCAAAATTACAGTTTCCACATATTGAAAGGATAAAAGTATTATAAACAACCTATATTCATAATTCTGATAATAAAATTGAAATGGGGGGCCTCCCTGGTAGCCAAGGGGTTAAGTCTCAGCACTAACACCATGAAGTTTGATCCCCAGACAGGTAGATGACCACATGGTGCAGCAGACCTCTCTTGTCTCACCACTGCTCCCCTCAGCAGTGTATTTTACTCTATCCCCTGCTCTGCTCCCCACTGTCTCTGGTGAGTCCTCTCACTCTCCCACTTCTGGCGTATACCCAAGTTCTTCTATAAAAAATAAAATTTTAAAAATGGAAATAATCCTTCAGTAATATAAACTATTAAGACCAATGGAAAGATAAACTTATAACCTAAATAACAACATATATACATATATTTATTAAGTGAATTAAACTTGCAGTTAAGTTTCTGAAAAAGAAAACTCCAATCATCCATGGATACCTATATGAAGTCTACTAAATACTCATGGAAAGAATATAGAAATATAATCTTCAAGAAAAGAGGAGAAAAAGACACTTTGGAAATTCATTTTATGAGGCCTGTATATATTGATTACCAAAAGCAGATAATATATTTAAAGAGAAGTAAACCAATATTCAAACCAAAAAAAATTCTCAACAAAATAGTCATTAACATGCAGCAATATATGAAGTGAAATATGGTGATAACCAAGTTGTATTCATCTGAGAAATGCAAGGAAGTTTTAACTTTTAAAATGAATGTAATTAAAGGGGAGCAGAATATGCTACCACAAAACCTTCCACTATACCATGTCATGCGGACTACTTTTTACCTGAAGGCAATCCAGTCAGAGCAGATCAAGAAATTCTTTATATCCCCCACCCTTATCTGACTATACAGTGAAGGAAGGGAGGCTATTCCAGGAAGAGGCCTATTAGAGACAGTATTTTCTGTCTCTAACCTGAGAGACTTAATGTATTGAAGGTGAAACATTTGTTTTCCAAACATTAATTTTTCTGATCAGCAGGTGGATTGCCTTCTTGCCCTATCACTTTTGTTAACTCTGTGTGCTATGTGGGTTCTATTATCTGCTGTCCTGAGTCTCTTTGGGGGAGGCCTAAATCGATGAGATTAAATTAGTTTATCTTTCATTAATCTTTCTTTTTATTATTACAGGGAGTTCTTGTCAAGAACCTAGAAAGGTAAAGGGGGAACTATTTTTCCTTTCTTACATAATCCACTATATTAGAGAAAGATGAAAATTAAATAAAAAAGATGAAAAAGCATTAGATAACAAACATTCATTAATCATCAGGAGTTTTCGTAAAATAGAAAATAGAAGTGGATATTTTTTCTCCAAAAAAAAAAAATAGCAATTACCAATATAAGGACTCAGACAACATGTTCCCTTTAAGCTTGGGAAAAGACAGGAGACTAACTGAGGATAGATTACAGCTGCAGAGTCAGCTTGGGGATGGAGCACACCAAAGCTTTTGGCAACATGGATCACTGAAATTCTGGGGACCAATCTCTGCCCAGTGTGAGTTGGGGGGAGGGGGAATTCCACAGTGGGTCTGAATGATAGGGCAAGTAGTCAAAGAAGATTATTCTTTGTGAATTTAACATTTAAGAGGCTTGTGATTTAATATTTTCTGCCCAGCTGGATTTTGGACTGCCTAAGGACCTATGATCTAACACTCACTCCTTCTTTTCCATTTCTCCCCTTTCGAATACAAGTGCTTATTCATTTTCTGTCATACCATTGTGTTTTGGAAGCACATAACTTATTTGGGTTTCACGGGACCACAGCTGGAGAGGAATTTGCCTCAGAATGAAACGTATATTGAGCCTCACCCTTATCTGATTTAAATAAGCTTTATGAAACTTTGGACTTTTAAGATAATGCTGAAGGGAGTAAAAAAAATTAGGAGTTTTTAGAATGGAATATATGTATTTTGCATTTTAGAAGAACATATTATTTTGAGGAGCAGGCGTGGAATGTAACCATCTGGAAGTTTGTGTATGCTGAAATTCTGATGCCCAAAGTCATGGTGTCAGGAAGTGGGATTTTGATAGAATATTAGGTTGTGAGGGTAGAATCCTCATAAATGGATTAGTGCCCTTGTAAAAATGACCCCTCTTCCTTTCTTCCATGTAATAGCACACGGAAGAGTGTCTATGAGCCACAGTGTATTATCTCACCACACACCAACTCTACTACCACCTTGAATTTGAACTTCTCGGCCTCCTAAAATTGTTGTTCTTAAGTCACATCATTTATAGTATTTTGCTATGACAGCCCCAAGAAAGAAGAAACAGCCTCAGGCAATTTCCTCATAAGCATATGTTGTTCTCTACTCTAACAAATGTTCAGCGGCAACCCCAGCTAATTTTCTTCCAGGGATTTTTCTCTTTGTATCTCTTCCCCCTGGTAAATTGACTTGCAAACTTTCTCCAGTCCATGTATGCTTCCTTAAGGCAGAGGTTTTTCTGTTCTTCTCTAAGGTCCTACCTGCCTTTCTTACAGTGTGGCCTGAAAATTCTGTGAATGTAACATGCTATTGTACTAGAGTACTTGTCCCCTTTGTTTTTATCGCTGAGATAATTGTCCTGTGTTATCTGAAATCCAGTGTCTTCAAAACTATTGTTTCAAATATTTTGACTCTTATCTTGCTTGCTGTTTATTCCGCTCAGAAGCAAAGTGAGATCATTGTTATTCCACTTGTTTGGAACATAAGGCCTATGCTCTATTTTCAAAACATAAACTGCCTTGAGCAAGCATTTCCATTATTATTAAATTTACCTATTCCAAAGAGTATATTGTTGAAAAATAATAAGCTCTAGTGTCTAATGGGGTGGGGAGAAGCAGGAGAGGAAGATAAAAAGTCAGTAGCCTTCCTCAAATTCACACTTTGGCTGGGATCTCTAGTTAACGTGTTATAAATAACAAGATATAAGACTTACAGTGTATTCTGCTGTGGAACAGCAATCAGCATAGTTTGGCGCAATTATGGAAGAAAAACAGCAACATCTGGATACAGAAGTAAATATACCTGTAGAGGTTGACTCAGTATTTCAAAGATTTTTGCTTAAAAGAGTAAAAGCACTCGACTGCCAGTTCACTTACTACATTAATTAGCAGGACTCTGCCCTCTAGAAGCCTGGAGGTTTCCTAAAGCAACCCACCCACAGTCAAGGGATACAGGAGCATTTTCTTATGGTAGTTTTTTTTCATTTCTTAAAGTTCCTGTGCCTTCCTCATAGTCAGATTGTATATCATAGAGATAATGATCCCTTGAGTTCAAGTATGCCTATCTTACTGACAGGGTGTTAGGAATCAGATTCCCATACAAAAAGTTATTTAAAATGCTTGCCTTAATATGAATTTTTTTTTAACTATTAAAAATATCCTCACCTGTTCCAAGGGCATGTAAACTGAATTCCCTCTATGGGGGTAAGCTACTGGCCAGGACTCCTTCCCCACCAGACTGTTCTTTTCCAAGTTAACCCACAAATTTTGACTCTGAAAATAAGGTTTCTTTCCTCCACATAGTAATTAATTTAAAGCTTTCCTTTCTTCTCCTTAAAGAGTACCTGAATTCACTGCCATAGTATCTTTAAAAAAAAATACAATGTTGTTTTCATGGGGAAAAAATGTGTCTTCTCCTTCCATTTATATTGCCCTCAATAGGTGCAAAGCATAAAGCAGACTATGAAGTCAAAAAAAGGTTTACTTAAGAACATTCTTGAGAGTTGAGTTAAACATAAATAGCAAATACAATTTTCTGGTCTGTCTCTTAATAGATGGAGATCCCTGAAGCTATTATCATGTAATCTAGAAACCTCTGACTAAGCCAAAAGCTTTTCTTAATGTCTTTGAGATGCTCATTAGCTCAACTAGACAGAGCCAATATTAAAAGAATGTTCCAGATGAGAGATCAATTAAACAAACCTTTCTGTCTTTTGAAGGTTCTACCACGAGACTAAAGCAATAAATACCAGCACTCTTTTTAAAACTTATGCAACCTTCAAATATTCTCTGTAAGAGATGGTCCTACCTATAAATTCTCACCTACCTACAGGAAATCTCCTTTCTCTTGGTTTTAGTGGGGCTCATCATGGATATTATCATCTCAATATGAAATCTACACTTCAGACTATAGAACTGAAGCATCCAGAGAGAGAAGGTTCTGGGGAGGAGTAAGGACAAAAGAAGGACGGAAGCACAGTGGACGATGGTGGTGACATAGCAGTGACTTTGGTGAGTGCACTATGATGGCAATATCTGATGGGAATATCTTAATATTACCTTAATTAAAAATAAATTAAAAAAATAATTATACTTCAGGGAGGGGAAGGTTTGGAATAAGTGATAAATGTGGTATAGTAACAAAATAAATAGTCCAGGGATTGATATAGATAATATTTAAATCTGATGATGAATTTTACTGTAATTTAGTAAAATAAGTCTAACTTTCTTAACCAACATGTATAGCTTTGCAAATGTAAGACTACCCAAAAGAGTACTGCTGAGGCTATACATTTAGCATATTTAGGGAGTCTGCTTATCTGAGGGAGTCTTCTCAGATCACCCCATAAAAATCTTTGCCATAGTACCATTCCAGTTTAACTATGTCCAAATGTTCTTATCCAATCTCAAGAAAGAAGAGTCTTCCTTATTTAACCTAGAAAATTCATTCCTGTATTTCAGACTGTGCTTGTCTTATAGATAATTCCATTCTCCCTGTTCTTCCCATATTTCATGTATGATTTTCTTCATTGATTATTTTTAAAATTGCTTATGAAGATTGTCTTTAATACATCAGCTTAGAAAATAGTCAAATAGCATCCATTAGTTTTTGAAGCAGAATGACGAAAGACATTTTTCAACATATTATTTTCTTTTTTTGTAATTTGGAAAACTTTTTTTTTTAGATTTATTTATTTATGCATATAAGAACTGGGGTACAGGCCAAAGGTATGGAGGGTGAGAGGATCCACCAGAGACAGAGTGGGGAACAGAACAGGCAGATAAACTGAAACACACTGCTGAGGGGGGCAGCAGGCTAGGTAGGAGAGGTCTACTGCTCCATGTGGGTCACCTCCCTGGGCCAGTGGCAGGCATCAAACTTGTGCTACAGTGGCTGCGCTTGCTTCATAGTGCATTGCTTAACCCATTGCACCACCAGGGAGGGCCCTGGAAAACTCATTTTTGTTGGAATGCCTATATGCCTTATTTAAGGTAGTAATAGCCCAAGAAGTTAACACAGCCTCAAGACCATACATTAGACCAAATTCTGACTAATGATAACAGTATGGAGTTATACTGGGCTAAACATTTGGGTAGAAAATATCATTTTCTGATGCAAAGAATCATAACTGTTAGGTACCTCACAGTCTTTTTCTTTACCCCCATATTCCTACCTAAAAAACAGTGTAATAACTGGAAGCAGGAATGCCTACTTTGAAATAAGAGATAAACAACACAGACTAGGATAACTATGAAGAAAAATAGAATCATTTTTGAGCCCTCAATTGCCTGCTACCACATTCCTGAATAACTCAAAAATCAGAAGACATAATAACATACTCAAATAAAATGGATTCATAGAGAATCAGGTATCAGACTTTTCAAAATCATATTATAATATAATCAAGACATATTCTCAGAGAATATTAAATATTATCTATTATAAATTAAAAAAATAAATTTAAGTAGGCAGACATAATTGAAAATAAAATTATTGAACAGTAAAATAATTAAGAAAGAATGGTCAGATTGAAGTACCAAGAGACACAGAGTTTAAAGATCAGTAGGAAAACTTGAGACAAACATCAAGGTTAACAGAGGTGTAATCTTGCATTTCATTGGAAACCTATGCAAAAAGTAGAGAAAATGTGGCAATTAATATTTGACAAACATTGTAAAAATTTTCTAGAATATATAAAAAACCTAACTCTTTTAAGGAGTCTAATGAATCTGATAAAGAAAATAAATTCTACCACATACTCTGATAATGAAACTGCAGACAAAAAAAAAAAAAAAAAAACCTCTTAAAATAAAGCCAGGATATGGGGGCCTCCCTGGGAGTGCAAGGGTTTAAGTCGCAGCACCAGCACTATGAAGCTCTAGGCAGTCACTGCAGCACAAGTTCGATCCCTGGCCAGGGAGGTGACCCACATGATGGAGCAGACCTCTGCTGTCTCCCTGCTTCTCCCATCAGCAGTGCATTTCAGTAGATGTGCCTGTTCTGCTCCCCACTCTGTTTCTGGTAAATCTTCTCGCCACCCCGAGCACCTCTGGCCTATAGCCCAGTACTTACATGCATAAAGAAATAAATCTTTTAAAAAACCAGGATAAAAGATAAAATATTAAAGATACATTATTTACACTGACAGCTGCCTTCTCAGGAGCAAGATAGAAGCAAAATACAATAAAGTGCTGTTTTTAAGGTGATGAAAGGAATAAATATCTACCTAGATTTCAGTAGCCAGAAAACTAAGGATTCAGGTGAAATAAAGTTGTTTTCAGACATACACTTATGCACACACATGAAACAGTGTAGAGGGAATTGTCACACCAATGAAAATTAAATTAACAGGTAGAAGAACAATGATGGCAGGGAAATATCTGAAATAGAAATTCAAATGAACATTGTTTCCAAATTTAAATCTCATTATTTAAGTTTAATTCAAAAATATATGACAGTAATAGCACATGCATCTGCATATTTGTAAATAGGATAAAATGTTGTCATGTTTATCTATTTCCTAAGAAGGTATAGGATCAGTAGAAATAAATGCTATATTTTTTAAAAAATATTTTTAATTTCGGTGACACTGATTTATAACACCATATGTAATTCAGAGGCACTGGATTAGAACTCCTTGGATACATGACACTCCACCACACCACACAGCCCTTCAGAATAATCTATGGTGCCCCCTCCTCCCCACCCCCTTCCCCCAGACACTCAACCTCAATTCCCCAGTCAGATTTCTAGAGATCGTTATTGGCCTGGTTTTGTCTGACCCTTTCTTTCTCTATATTTCACATATGTGACACCATCTGCTATTTGTCTTTCTCTTTCCAACTTAAAATTAAATGATGTTCAGAAGAGCAAGGATTCCTTGCATTAACTAGGGGAGACAAAGTGCCGTTTGGGGTGGGCGAAGGTGCTAGAAAAGTGCCTCAGTTGCTTCACACAATAAAGGATAATTTCTCCTTCCTGCCACAGTAAGGCACTTGTTGGCAGCAATTGTCACACATACCTTATTTTGTGGTTACACTCTCCTCTAGAGCCCTGACACCCTCTATATTTAGTTAGTACATGGGAAAAATGCAAGCATGGAAGTTAGGGTAAAGCTAGAAGTTCTGGTCATTTTTTTTCTGCCCATATTCCATTAACTAAAACTTAGTTACCTGGCCCTATCTAAGTGAAAGGGTCAGAAAAATGGAGATAGTTGTAACCCTAGGAAGAAGAAATCATGAATATTGGTGAGCATGTGTAATATCTGCCAAAGATTCTAAATAGATACAGCATGATGAGTAGCAAGATGAATGAAGAAGACAGGTTCTCTAGACATAAGACTGTGAAAGTCTACATCAGAAAGACAGATGAGGGAGCATGAATGGTAGGACGTATGGGACTACGAAGAGTCTTGCTTTGTGCATTGTGGACTTAAGGTAAATTTTGAAAATTGAAAAAAATTAAAATAGAGGTTTATGTATATATCTCAATGTATCATTGAGCAAATAATATTAATTTTATAGGTCATTATAAAAAGGAGAGGGAGTTAGAAGATGCTAGACATATGACAAAGCCTTATCCTTTATGTCAGGGAAAATTTTTTGTTGGCACACTTCCCTGCAAAGGGACAGTTAGCAAATACCATGGGCCTTGTGGGCCATATGGTCTCTTCCATAAACTACTATACATTCTACCATGCATTTAAGTGTGAAAGCATCCCTAGATAATTAGCAGACAAATTAGTTTGAACTGCTTTTAAATAAACCTTCATTTACAAACATAGGTGGTGATTGACCCCTGCTTTATGGCAAGAAGATAATGTCTAGAATAGATGAAAAACACATGGAACCAATATTTAGAATTATGAAAATAACCTCTACCAGAACAACAGCAGAAGAGATTAAAAGCAGTTGCTTCTGAAATTGGGACTGGAGAATTACTTCCTATTATTTTACAGTTTCTATTAATGTACAGGCATAATTTTAACAGCAATGAACTAAAATTCTCTTTTTGGTAGTTTTAGGTTTAGGAAATAAGTCTGGAGAAAGAGAGTATGAGGTGAGAATGGAAAGTAGAATCATGAAAATACATATTAAAAGAGTATTTTCCTCAGGAAATAGTAACTAAAATTATGTAGTTTTTACAGGCCCTCAAACTTTCAATTTTTATTAACCTATGCCCTCATTTTACATAAACAGAACAACAACAACAAAAAAGGTCCTATGTTCTAAAGCCAGGAAGGGACTTGGCAAATTAATACAACAACCCTGAATTCTTTGAATCCTGTTCTTGCCACACTCCCATACTTACTATTGTCTATTGAATGTCCTCCACCTATGAAGCAGTATGAGATCCTGCCATTGCTTCTGGAAGGTATCAATGTTTTTAAAAAACCATGCTTTTGCAATTACATTTCCCTTTGTCTAGCTTGTTCTGAGCATATCTATAACTCAATTTATATGACACTTAAACTTAACCCATCTAAACCGAGAGGAGTTTTTTGCAGGTGTCAAGACAATGTTGTAATTAGTTTCTTTTCTGTGCAATTATATGGTAAAATATCTTCATGAAAGAAAATTATTACATTTATAGGAATGTAAGGCTAAATCCATTTCATTTCATATCACAACTTAATCATGGATTATATGTGTTTACATTTTTCTAACTTGAAAAAAGAGAAATTCATCACAATTTTAACAATAGCATTTATGAAGCAGCTATGATTGCACATTTCTTTTAACTCTAACACATCATAATCTTAACAGACGATGATCTTTACATATTACAGAGATGGGGTCAGTCATCAACCTGTTCATATTTTTATGGGCAGCAGCAAACATAGCAACGACCATCACCTTTACGTTAGGGTATTTTTTTTCTCACATCAATATATTTACAAATCTGTTTCCTCCAACGTGGTATGGTCCTTCATTTATTCTTTGTGTAGCTGTACTTTATATTTTATTGAATGCCTCAATGATTCCACTGGGGACAATCCCTTCACACATAGTCCAGGCTATCTCATCTTGTTTTTATAGCTCGTTGTACTCTTAATAGCAAATTCACTGTTTACTTAAATAACTATTTGATAGTTATGAGCAAAAGTGTCCATTAAGTAGTTAACAAAAATTCTTTCAAAGACTATCTTTATTTTGTTTATATATATATATATATATAAATATGGACTAACAATATGGACTGACAATAAGCATCTGTCCTAAAATGTATATGACTGTGAGATTGACTTTTACATGTACTTAATAATGTAAATTAAAAAAAAGTCCATTAACAGATTAGGATCATTCATTTAATTCTGGGAAAATAGTACAAAGCAATCATGCATCTAATCAAGATCTAATAGGTATGGAAAAGGAGAAGTTAGGCAGAGACACACTTAGTTTTTCTTCTGTATTTCATGAATTTCAATCACAAAATGGAAAATGCTAAGTATATTACGAATTTCAAAGGAACAACAGCTGAACCTCAGTGTTGATGTTCATAATGGCAAGAGTAAACCTGGATAGGTAATTCTACCCTTAGTGACTTTTCCACTTACATGTAGATATTCTAAATTCCAAAAATCTTATTAGGAATACAAATAATTCAAGATGGTTTCTGGGACATGATGTTAGTTTTCTAAAATAAATCTCTGTTTTAACAATATTTAAAAATCAGAATTTATGAATAGAGATGAAAACTATAAAATTTTGTTCTTTGCCGAGTTCTCAAAACTACTTCAAAACATTAAAACCACTTAGGGTACTTAGACTGGATTTGAGCAAATGTAGTGAAACATTCCTTTTTGTCACCTATGAAAATAACCTTTTTTATTTTCCAAATGAAAAGTTTTATTCAAAATTATTGTCGATAAGCAACTTTATTTACCCTTTTGAGATTACCAGATTCAGAATTAGCACTATGGTTGAATGAGTAATTGTAATGTTTTTATTTGCATAAATGATTATAAATCTTTTGTGAGTGTATTGTCTTGATGGAGCAGTTGTTTTGAATGAACTTAAATCCCCTTACTATCCAGAACTACATGAAACAATATACAAATAAACATATCAAAAATAAAATGAAGTCAGTGCTATACTCAATTAGTAGCTTTAAGATACTCTAGTCATTTACCTGTCTACCCTTTAAAGATGGTTGTTTTTATACCTCTCACTTGTATTGCCAATGATTTCTACATATACTACAGAACTATCACTCACCATAAAAATTGGTATTTCTTTTTGAAACCTACAATAAAATTTATAGAAATGCCAGTTCATGATATGCCACTGTTCCTTGTATTCTGAGCTGTGCCTAGTTTATTTCATGGAACCATTAAAGAATCATGGAGTGCAATGACATTTATGGGGCTAATAACAGATTATATGAAATATAAACTAATGTGGAAATTTCCTGTATCTAAATATTAACCTTATATTCTCATCAATTGAGCCTTTTCTTTCAGACTCCCCTACAATAAAATCACTCTAACAAGCATTCAGCAAATTAACTATTGCGTTTGATGTCATTAGAGCAGAATAGATTCAAATATGAAGACAGCATCATATGTACAATCTACATACAATATGATAATGAACATAAACTTGTGGTTATACATACAAGTAGGCAAACATAATCTAGCCATGCAGTTTATAAACAATGAAATGTAGAGTACCAAGGAAACTGTTCCAATTTTGTTCCAATCTCTTCCTCAAGAGAATTTGTTGTATATTAAAAATATAAATAAGATTTAGGGATTAGATACAGGTAAGTTTTCCTCAGACCATAGATGTTTTATAGAACTTAACTTGGTTTTATAGGTTCATGTACCTTTATAAATTATTTTATTTACTTATTTCCTGGAAGTACTTTTGAGTAAACACTATGAAAATAATTTGTGGAAGCATAAGTATAAATAAGAAATTACCTATACCCAAATTATCTTAAAATTTAGCAAGATAGCAAAGTATTTGTTTATAATATTCTCTTTGTATCTATTTAGAACTATACAAAGATAATAATTATAATATGATGCATGCAAGAAATTTTACTTCAGAAAAAACAAATTTGAACAAATGATAGATTTTTGTCATTATTTACATAATACTTTATTTTACCCAAAATATATACTCCTTACCCACCCCCCACCCCCAACAAGTACCTACTAATGCAAAAGAAAGAGCAATGAAACAAATGACTCAAATCCAGAATTTCCAAAAGAACTTCAACTTCATGACACATGAAGTTGACCATGACACAACCAAGCTGGCTTGTTCCCTAACAATTTAACAACTGACATAATTAGGGAAATGTCGATATAGCACTGGGACTCTAAATGTAACTGCGCAATGGATGATTGTTTCATAACTCACTGATGCATAGATAATTTGTGAAACTATTTGTAACAACAACAATTAAGTCCATTCTCAAAACAGAAGGAAATCTAGATGCCAATCCTGGCTTCACCTAAAATGAATTGAATTTTAAAAGTACTTATTCATCCTCTTTCAGTTTCTTTTTCTAAAAGATGATGGAATATGTTTATGAAGTTTTTATAGATACTTCCAGAAAAAAAAAATAAACAACTTTGTGAACCACATTCTGCAGGTCAGTATTTCAGAAGGTCAAGACTATGTGAGAGTAGAAATGTATAGAAAGTTGAGAGTTAGGAGGATTTAGAAGCAGCGAGCTCTAGAGAAATGGTTCCAGGCCCAAACTGGAGGAATAAACCTGATCGTTCTAGTATTTCTCACATTTCTGGATGCAATTATATTTACCTTGTTACAAATAAGACAGAACACAGCAATATTGGTCTCTTTGAGTACAAAGGGTATCTATAAACAGCACCCTGAGCAAAATGCTTACTTCTTAAAGAACATATACAGCATGTGTAGAGACCATTTAGTTTTCTCTGCTTCAGGGTAGATATTCAAGAATGTAGGACATCCTTATCAATAGGAGGAAATACAGAGCTAGTGCAATGTGCAGATAAAAATAACAGTATAAACTCATGCTGTGAAATCCAGCTCTAATTTATATTCTACAGTCTATCTCCATGGTCACACATAAAATGCTTTTTTCTCTTTCTCCTTAATTTAAGGTATGCAAACTTAACTTTGTCCACTATGCCATCCTTCCTGTTTCCTCTGTTTAGCTCTCTCTCCAATATATCTATTTGAAATGTTCATTCTCTTCAATTTCCCAAGTCTATCACAACAACCAGAGCATTTAAATTACAAGTATAGGAGCAGATGGGGACACATTTAGATTGACTGGAAGGAGAGAAAGTTGACACTGTGAAAACAGTGCTACAGAGAACACTGGTTTTGAATGGTAAGAAAATACATAACATCTAGTGGAGGTTAAAAAGAATAAGAATTGATTTTTAAAGCAGAGTTTAGAAATACTAATAAAAATGAGCAGTAAGAAGGGATAGTTATAAGCAAGAGTGTAACCAAGAGCATCAATTTTAGATGCTAGTGGGATTCAAAGCACTAGCTGACAATTGTCCTTAGATATCAGGACGTATACTACTCCTTTAATTAATAGTGAAAAAATGATAGCCCAAATATAGGTAGATTTATAAAATCTGCTCTGATAAGAAATTGAGACACTGTTTCTGTAACATATTATGCAGCATTTTATGCATTTAAAGGGAAGATGGAGAGGTAGGCATGTGGAGGAGACTTTTGAGTAGAGAGGTTTAAAGTAATTGGTTTGAAGAATAAAATAATTGATAAAGAATCAATAGTATGATTTAAGTCTGTGTTTCTATGACTGAGCTGGGTTTGGCAACCCTGGAGGTACAACCGCACCACTCTGTATGGATGCAGGACTTCAACATGGAGCCACCTCTCTGGAAACACAAAAAGATAATGAATCATTGTGCTTCCCAGGGACAATAGTCTTTTGTGAAATGAAATAAAATAGGGCAATGGTTTGTGTCATTTTTTTAAAGGTTGATTTCTGGGTCTGAGTGGCTTAGTGATCACAGATCACAGTTGTACCTCTCAGTACAAACGTTTGTTTTTACCAAGTAGAAAATCTGAATTCAAAATTAGAAACTTTCTGGTTAATGAAAAGTAAAGTTTTAAGTTTGAGAGTCAAAGAACAGAGAGTAGGGGAGGACCTTATTTAGAATTAGGAAGATAGCAAACTTCAGACAGGTCAGTCAGCTTACATATGGAACATTCAAGTCACCAAGGTAGTGACAAGATTATGAGCCACAGGCCAGAGTAGGTGTCCCTGAGGTTAATGGAGGACAAAGGTCAAACAGAAAAGGAATGGAAATAGGTTTCAAAAAACAGCAGTATTGGTAGTGTATTTATGAAGCTAGAAATACTGTTAAGGTGGGGTAAAAAAGTATCTGTGTCTCTAATCTTGAAAAGCATTTGCTGTAAGGGAGCCACAAAGAAAAAAAGTTAGAAATCTACAAAAGATTCTTACAATTAAGTTAGTGATGCTCTAGGTAATAACTAACAGGCCTACCTGAAGATGAAATGTACAAACACTTGTCTACCTAGATATTACTTGTTAAAAGGTATATTTGCTTATAGAAAATACTGAACAATAGAAATTACTCTGCAGTAATAACCACACAGATAAACTTTGCTAGGACAGGTGTACATTATTTCTGTCACAAGACATTACAAATGCTTAAACCCTGGTAGACATCAATCGATATTTTTTTAAGTTAGAAATCTTATTTAAGCATTCATTCTTCTTTCAGCAACATAGTCTTTTTTCTTCAGCTCTCTTTTAATTAGTCTTGTAATGAGTTAAATTTTTGACATGCTTACTTAAAGTAAAGCTCACTTACATTTGTTTAAAAGTCAAAAAGCTTTAACTTTTTGAAGCTTCTACTTTGATAGAATAATCATCCACTTGAGAAATCTAAGGAAATGAAGGTGGCATCTGAGAATTTGGAAAATTTGATAATCACAGGCATGTCCATCTAGCTGTTGTTTATATCATAAATTACCTTTCTTTCTCAGTAGACTTTTCCTGAATCTAACATTTTAGACAAAACTTAGTAAAAAATATTTTTAAGGAAAGCATAAAAGAGATGGTCAAGTATAATGATGTCTAGTAAGTTCACACACACAAAAAATCATATTAAAATTGGAAGGAATAGGAAGATATATACTCATATGGTCAGACTTTACAAAGGATGACTCTATAAATCATTATTGATTTTCTTTTCTTCTCATTACCACATGCTTGTACTAGTGAAATTTGCGTGTATATATGATTCAACATGGTTTCCCCTACAATGTTTACACAGGTTTTCAAAGACTTTTTCTAAAATATATCACCTTGGTATGAGGAACTAGTGTCAACTGAGGCCTTTGGATGTTACCAGGCCCTTAAAAAATAAAGATTACCTAGATTAACAGACATCTCCAAAAATAATCTTTCTATTAGAAAAACTGATCCATCCTAAGAGAGGGCAAATATCTAGTGATAACTTTAATCATATGAAGTCTTTCCTTCCTAGTCAGGTAAGACACTCTTCCCCCTCCCTAATGCCCCAGGCTACATTCCCATTTCATAGTACAGAATATCAACCCCCATTTCCTCTCCTTTCCTTTAGAATTTACGACCAGGTACATTCTACATAGTGATATAAATTAGGCCTTTTCTTCTTCTAATTTGTCTGATCTTTGTTTTTCCAGCATGAGAAGAACCTAGAAGGTAGGGGAATGTTCCTTCGTGTGTGCTTGTGTACATGTGTGAGTGTGTGCATGTGTGTGTGTATCTGGTCTGTATCAGAAGGAAAAGTTTACCCAATATGAGAGAAGTAGAAAATTCTTCACATTAGTAGCTGATTCATTATGAGAATAAATGTGTTGTGACTATGAATGAAATATAAAGATTTTAAAGGATAAAGGAAATAATGTAGCAAGGAGAAGAGAGAGAAGTAGAAAAGGATCATGTTTTTGCTTAAACAGTTGTATCTAGAAAGACCTGGAATGAAAGAACAGCAAAGTGTATAGATAACGCAGTAATTCATACATCAGAAAATACGATATACATTTTCACATTGCTCACATTTCACATGGCTGGAATATTTTAAGAAATAAATTAGTTGAATAATTGCACTGCTTTCTATTTTTTAAACATTTATGGTTTTTTTGATGAGTGTAGGTTTGAATTTTTATTTTGTGAAATTTATATTGAAGCCTTATTGAATTGTTAGTAGATATTTTAGTAGCAAGGTAAATTGAAAGTGTTGTGTACCTGACATACTGATAAACGCAAGCGCTTGCCTTGACAGTGACAATTTTTATGAACTGAGAATTATGAAGGTGATAGTTTAATTTTTCAAGACAGTTGTATGATTATATGAAAACTTCATCTGTCAACTATTACAATGGATTAAAGCGTTGAATTGTGTGAATAATAAACTTTCAACTCAGTCTGATAATTATACCGAGGTCTGCTTTTTGCTCATTTGGTATCTCTGTCTTCTCTTGCCTCCTACATCAGCTTTTCTCATTTCTACATCAACTTTTTTCATCTACACCTTTTTATAGACTTAATCCCAAAGTGTGAACCTAAACGCTGGAAAACTCAAAAACAACCCTGTAATTGGTTATATCATAATTTTATCGCTCTCAGTTTCAACTGTGTTGCACTGACCCTGAAACCCAATAATGAAAATTCATTCAGTATTCATTGAACACCTAACCTGAGAGACTCACTGTTCTTAGATCTACTGATGTACTAGTAGACCACACCAGTCATAATTCTGCTACCAAAATAACTTATACTCTAGCTGTAACAGTGCTTTGGTGGTGGAAGAGGTGTGATAAATACATTTGAAATGTGAACCTGTCCCCTTAAATCATAAACAGTTTTGTAAACTAACATTATCTAAATAAAAATACATTAAAACACAAGAAACATAGCACACAAGATTAACACTCAGTTGAAAATTGTCATACACATACAAACCTCACAGTCTCTAAATTACCATTTACTGGGCCTCTCAGAATTACAAATATTCCATAAAATTTTAAAAGCAGCAAACAAAGCTAAATTTTAAGACCATATTCAGATGGGCCTCCCTGGTGGCCTAGGGGTTAAGTCTCAGCATTCTCTCTCTCTCTCTCTCTCTCTCTCTCTCTCTCTCTCTCTCTCACACACACACACACACACACACACACAAACACACACACCCTCCCCCCCAACACCTGCCTGATTTCTGTCCCTAACCAAGAAGCTGACTCACACATGGTGCAGCAGATCTCTCCTGCCTTGCCCACTGCTCCCCTCAGCAGTGTATTTCAGTAGATCTGCCTATTCTGCTCCCCACTTCTGTCTCTAGTGAATTCTCTTACTCCCTACCCCTGGCACCTCTTGCCTACCCAAGTTCTTTTACACACACACACACACACACACCAGCAATAAGTGTCTTATTTTTGAATGCTCTCTACAAAAGCATCCTTTGCTTCCACATACAATGAAGAATTTTAGTCACATAAAAGTCACACAACAGGAACACAGAGACTATTTAGGGAAGGAAAATACCCTACATTATATTATTTCTATTACATTTGTCCAAACCTGTAGAATGTATGAAACTGTGAATGAAACTTGAAGTTCCAAGGCTATGGACTTTGGATAATTACAAAGCATCAACGTAGTTTCTTCATCAATTGTAAAACAAGTCACTCTGCTGGAGGTATTGAGGATGGTGGAGGATGTGCAGGTGTGAGGGAAATCTCTGTACCTACTTCTCAAGTTTACCATGAATATCAAAGTGCTTTTACAAATATTCTTTATAAAATTTATTTTCTCAGCAGAGAGCTCATGACTCAATGCACTGAGCTGGGAGTGAAAATCTACAGAGTCTAGAAATTCACTATCCTAGATTGTAGCCACTAGTCATAGGTGATTCTTGATCACCTGATAAGAGGTTTGTCCAAATAAAAATGTGCTATATTTATAACCTTCTTGATTTTAAGTACAAAAAAGTAAAATAATTTTATTTTCTCTAATAATTTTATATTATATACCAAATTAATATATAACGTTTATTGTCTTAATTACATGCATTAAAATTAATTTTGCCAGATATTTTGACTTTTTAATAGCTACTAGAAAGTTTATTATTACGTATTGGTTCAGGTTTATGGCTTGTAGTTACATTGGACAGACTTAGTTCAGAAGGAACAATTTAGAACATTAACTGACACCTTAACAAATTCTTTTTTCTCTGCATCACAAAGGCAGATCCTGTGCCTAGTCTCTCAATCCTGTACTTCATTCTATTAGGAATCACCTCTCGATTCCTCCTCACACTCACTGTAATATTACCATTAATGCCACCTCTCTTTCCTCAATAGTACATGAATTGCCTTGGGATAAGTGATTGAGTCAGTTCATGGGCATATCCTCGGTCTAACAAATACACAGCATATAGAAAATCCCAACACATAGTAGTTAAATACATAGTTCAGATAAACAGAAAATGTAATACTATCTAACATTTAATTATTGTTTTTTAAAAAAGAAAACTGAATATATTGTAGAAAGCAAATGTGGTAGTAAAATTGTGATCACCTTAGTTTCTCCCTCATTAAATTTAAATAATTTGTTTGCTGATACAAAGGCAATATATTGCAGGCCTAAATGAATATTCATATAGTCAATCCAATATTGTTGTATATTTTATATAAACAACACAACAAAACATTGAATCAAACTTTTTAATACTGTGAACTTGGCAATTCAAAATAAGTAAATCTTTGTTTCAAACTTAGGAGGTATAAGTGAAACAAAATGACATGTAAAGCTAGGATTAAAACATATTCTTTCAGTTTTCTATGGCTTTAAATTCTTGATCAATAAGAAAATAAAAAAAGTAAACCACAACAATGGTATGAAGAAGAATGATGCTTATTTTATTGACCAGAAAATGTCTGGTGTCAAGATTTGCTCTGGCCATGTTATATTCTAAAATTCTAATGTACTATGATGCATTCTCATTTTTCCTGCTTCAGCAGGATTGCACAGGAAAGGGAGTTTGAAGCAAGAAATGCAGCATAGTATACTAGAATGAATATTGAATTGGTTGTCGGAAGACTACATTTTGGTTCTATTTTATTTTAGTTCTACTTCTAAAAATAATTGCTTTGAGATTTAAGTCTTGATCTCTTTCTCTCACAAAGGAAAAGCAAGGTTGTCTTACATGTATATTGGGTTAATGTTAAACTTGCAAAAGAAAGCTTATGTCAACATGAAGTCCTATGGAAAATAAGAAAAGATTTATTTTTTTAAAAAAAAATTTAAAATTTAAAATCTTAAATAAGGGTATGAAAATTAATTTCTAGTAGGAATAATTTCTAGAACCTATTTCTCCTGTGTCACACAATTATAATGAAGTGATACAAAAAGCACTCAATTCTGCCTGAGATAAAAGGTTAAATGCCATATTTGAAATTCTCTATTGCCTGAGTTTAAATAATTTGTGGGTTTAAATCTGTATAAGGTTGTAAAATACTGCTAATTACATATTCATTTAATTTAATAAGATGTGTCTATTGTTTGCATTTGGCTATTAATATTTATACTTATATTTATAATAAGATGCATTTGGCTATTAATATTTATAATTTCCATCATTTCACCATCAACCTCCACAAAAACTCCAATGTGACAAAAGGAAGGAGGACATGCATTTTATGTTCTAATTAAAAATGGCTAAATGTGTCCAAATATCAAGATATAAAGGACTTAAAGCATGGTATAGGAACAAGTTGGAAATAAACTTCAGTGACATTCACTGTCTCTCTGGCCACTTAAGAAAGAAATCCTGAAAAAGGTTATATCACAGAAAGCAGTCTTATTTCTGTGAGACATATTCAGCAAAATAAAATCCATCTTCTCTAACTTCTAACACTAAATATTTTTATTCAGAAGCTAGATATCATGTCATTTATCACTTGACACCTACCTGTAGAATGTGAAGCTCATGAGGATGAATGCTTTTATTAACATTTGTTATTACTTATCTTCCTATCTCCAAGTTTGAAAATAATTTCTGGAAGAAACAAAGTTCTCTGTTTATATTACATGCATGAATATGTATGTAATTTGACATAAGTCCTGCAATGTTCGTAACTATGACCTCAAATCAGGAAGCTGACATGTGAATTTCTTTATGGCATTAAACAACTTCACAACATTTTTATGAACTTACTTGCTATTCAACAAATATTCATTCACTATCTTTTATGTGCACAGCAAAAGAGATAAGAATTATGGTAAGTCATCATCTATCTCTTTAAATGCAACATAAAAAGATTAAACTAGGTGGCATATAAAATATATTTCCCATAGATTGTTTCATAATTGCTTGCAGAGTTGACAAAAACATTTGTGACTATAAATCTGAAAACAGTGGGAACGAATATGTGATTTCCCTAGTAGTGAACCAGCATTCAATCTTAGCAAACATATGTGAGAACTCTGTTAGAAGATTTCTGCCCTCCTGTTAGTTTGAGACTTAGATATTAGTGTTAATACCCATTGTAACTCTAACTGAAGCCATCACAAGAGATTACACACAGGTAGAAACCTGACCTTAAGAAATTAAGTACGTGATAAAGCAATAATAACAGAATCTAGGTGTGGTAGGTGTAAGATAATTATGCATTTTCCTTTGTTGCAAATGCATTATGTTATAAAGCAGGAAAAAAAATTCTACCATAATAATTAAATAACAAAAGTAGCCATATAACACGTGTCAGTGAATGAATACACAATTCTAAAGAAATAGGTGTTTTTAATTATACTTTATATAAGTATTGAAGGAGGCAATAACTATTTCTTTACAACCTCCAACCTCAAGATCATAATCATTAGTGACCTTTAGATTTCTCTTTGCAGAGTAATTTAGTTG
Organism: Galemys pyrenaicus; assembly: GCA_019455555.1. Classification (NCBI taxonomy): domain Eukaryota; kingdom Metazoa; phylum Chordata; class Mammalia; order Eulipotyphla; family Talpidae; genus Galemys; species Galemys pyrenaicus. The sequence continues at coordinate 464,273 of JAGFMF010011781.1, read as the reverse complement.
TTCTTTGCTGCGTGCCATTGCTTTGTAAGTGTTCACAGCTAGAATTCTAAGTGACTAATATGCTCTCAATGTAGAGTATTTCCGTAATCAAGATTTTAGAAAAAAAATTATAAGAAAACATGACACAGACTAAATGAAAAATTACCATAGTAGTGTGACATACACTTAACAACTGATATAGTATCAATCTGCTATACTCATCTGATTCTGGTATAACTTATTAAACAAAGATAATCACACATTTACAAGTTTACTTGAAAAAAAGTCATATAACCTACCATTGATCATGTAATTTTAACAAGTGAGAGCGATATATATATATATATATATATATATATATATATACGGAGGTATCAAAGAAAATTGTACAGAATGGAACTAATCAGGCTAGAAAGATTTTATTGAAGATGATTGTAATAGAGGTTAAGGATACTATCAAAATGGCCATCCTACCAAAAGCATTTTACAGATTCAAGGCTATTCCAATAAAAATCTCAATGAAATTCTTTAAGGAATTAGACCAAATATTGATGAAATTCATATGGAGACACGAAAAACCCTGATTAGCCAAAGCTCTACTTAAAAAGGAGAATGGAGGTATCACGCTCCCAGACTTCAAATTCTACTACAAAGCAATAGTAATTAAAACCACATGATACTGGAACAAATACACACAGACCGATGGAACTGTATAGAAAGCACAGAAGTAAAACCACACAACTATGGACAACTGATCTTTGACAAAGGAGCAAAGAATATGCAATGGAACAAAGACAGCTTATTCAATAAATGGTGCTGGCAAAACTGGCCCACCATATGCAAAAAAATGAAACTGGACCAACCTCTCACACCATGTATAAAAATCAACTCAAAGTAGATAAAAGACCTAAATGCAAGATCCAAAACTATAAAATATATAGAGGAAAACATAGGTAAAACGCTACAAGACATACATCTCAATAATGCCTTTGAAGATGCATCCCCCAAAGCAATAAAATGAAAGAGAAGACAAACAGATGGGTCTAAAACAGGATAAAAAGCTTCTGTACAGCAAAGGAAACATTAAATAAAACAAAGAGACACCCCATTGACTGGGGAAAATATCTTCATGCTCCACACAACAGACAAGGGACTGATCACAAAGATATGCAAAGAACTCATAAGACTCAAGAAAAACAAAATAAAAAACCCAATCAAAAAATGGGCAGAAGAACTTAAGAGTCACTTCTCCAAAGAACATACACATGGCCAATAGGCACATGAGAAAATGTTCACCATTTCTCATAAACAGCGAAATGCAAACGAAAACCACAATGAGGTATCACCTTACACCGGTAAGGATGGCACATATCAAAAAAAAAAAAAAAAAACACCAACAAATGTTGGCAAGGATGTGGAGAAAGGAACCCTAGTACACTGCTGGTGGGGATGCAAGCTAATCCAACCACTATGGAAGGTCATATGGAGGTTCCTCAGTCTACTAAATATAGAACTACCATATGATCCAGCAATCCCACTCCTAGGGATCTACCCAAAGGACACAAAAACACTGATCCAAAAGAGTACCTGTACCCCATGTTTATTGCAGCACTATTTATAATTGGTAAGACCTGGAAACAACCCAAAAGCCCAAAAGTAGATGACTGGATCAAGAAGATGTGGTACATATACACAATGGAATACTATTCAGCAATCAAAATAGATAAACTAGGGCCATTTATAGAAACATGGATGGAGCTAGAAGAAATTATACTCAGTGAAACAATTCAGAAGGCAAGAGAAAAATATCAGATGGCTTCACTTTTAGGAGGACTGTGAAAGAACAACTACAACAAAAAATTAAAAAGAAGAAAACAAACAAAAACAAGAGAAAGCTCAAGGAAATGGGCAATTACAACCAAAAACAAACAAACTCAACAAGATCAAAAGGTCAAAGATAAACCAAAGGGATCATGGGAGGGGGAGGAGAGGGAGGACAAAGACAGGGATGAGGGAATAAAGAGCACAAGAGACTGTGGTGATGATGCACTGGTGAAATGGTGGTAGGAACTCCCTGGGGACTACAAATGATGTCAAATACAATTAAATAAATCTAATTAAAAAAATACTGTCACAAGAAAGAGATTAAATTCAACTCCACTGAAACTAAAGACGAAAAATTTTGAAGTGCTGGATTGAATAACAGAAAAGGTCTAGAGGACCTGGGAGAAGTGGGTTGGCAGTGATAGTCAATGTGATTAGGCCATATGTGTTTGCTAAGAGGCATGCATTCTGGCTAGGTTCCAAAGAGTGGTGGTGGGAGGTTGTTTTTATTGGTTTCATTTATAAAGATGGTTCTCATTTTTGAGAAAGACATTCCTGAGCTATAAAATAGGAAAGAGTTGGGAGACTTACATCTTAGAAGATCAGAGAAATGATTTGCAAGTCTTCTAAAGGAAATACTTAAAATAAAAGGAGCGTCAGAAGTTTACAGTCAGTAAGAAACCTGTATAAAGTTTATTCCAGCAGAGGGGAATGTTACAGTCATCTTGGTCAAAGGAAAGGAAAAAAAGTGTTGTCAGAATGATATTTAGAAAACTGAAAAAGACATTTTCTCATATTCATCTACTAAGTTGTGATAAGAATAGGGATTTAAATGGAGACATCTTCTCATGTGTAAATTGGCAACTTCTATTTCCTGTTTTTCTCTCTCAGTCTGGTCCATCACTCATTCTTATGGTTTTCTGTGGCAGAATCTCTAACACATTTAAAATACAGGATTTTAGGATTCCAGAAAATTGCATTCCTCATCTGTAATGGGGTTCAGAGTCAGTTGGTCAATAAATGCAGGTATCAGAGTGAAGAAGATATACTATTAATTTTAATACTGATAATCACAGTAACACCACAGTACTGCTGTCAATATAGTTATCAGAAGAGTTTATTGCTACTCTGGGTGTCATCCTGGGATTAGGAGGCTCAGTGCAGCCTTCACCCCATCAAGGTTCTGAAATTAGTTACAAAAGTCCATTAAACTAATCTTATAGTTTACACTGTTCAAGGAAATAAAAATTACTCCTATATTAAATCCCATCCTTAATTATACTAATTTCTGCTGTTCAAAAATGTTTAAATGATGATTTGCAAGTAGATTAAACGGTAACAATGACTAACAATACAAAGCAACATATAGAGGATTCAATTTTTAATATATTCCACAGCCATTATCAGATTCTTATGGAAAATTAAAAGTCACAATGCCAAATTAAAGTTCAAAGAGTTAAAATTCAAGTAAATTAAAATTTAAGTTTAGACTTCCCTGTTTATTTGTCTCTGTTTAATGAGAGTAGTCTTATTCAATCATGTGTGAGTGTGATTTTTATTTATCAACTTCAGCCTGGGCACTCTTCCACATAATAGGTGTGCTTAAAAGTGTTCGCATTTGCAATCTAGTCTTTTGGAGGTTCTTCTAGTATAGGGTCTAAAGATTTCATAGAACACTGAAGCCTGTGGTTAACACCCAACCAATACTGCATCTGCTTCAAGCAAAGTGATGTTCTAATGAGCACAGATATTAAGATCCTTTGCCAGAATTAAAGGAACAGAATTAGTGATGTTAAAGGAGAAAAAATAGTTTTCTTGGTTTCAATTATGTTGTTAATGAAATATGACCATATTCATAGACACTTCAGTCAGAGATAAATATCAAAATTCTCATGGCTTCCAATCTATGAACAGGGACCTTCTCTCCATTTCTTTAGGCTCTCTTATATTTTTTTAACAATATACCTTTCATTGTAAGTCGTCTGTTTTTTCAGGTTTACTCATAAGTATTTAAATACTTTTTGATTGATAGTAAAGGAACTTATTTCCTTGATTTATATTTCTTCTAGTCCATTGCTTATATATAGAATAAAACTGAATTAATATTGTTAAAATGGTGCTCTCACCCAAAGCAATATACAGATTAAATGCAATCTCTATCAAAGCTGCAATGTCATTCCTCAAAGAAACAGAATATTACAGAAGTATGTATAAAATTACAAAACCCCAAATAGCCAATACAATTCTGGGTTAAAAAAAGATGAGGAAGAATGGAAGCATCACACTCCCATGCAACTATACTACAGGGCTATAGTACTCAAAGCAGTATGATACTTGGGCGGGGGGTGGGGAAAGACACATAGAGCAAGAGAATCAAATTCAGAGCCCAGAAATAAGTCCACTCTTACATAAAGAGTTAATCTATGACAAAATCCTTATGAATATGCACTGGAGAAAGGAAAGTCTTTTTAATAAATGGTGTTGAGAAAACTGCTCATTCACATGCAAGCAAAGGAAACTAGACCACTCTATCACACTACATACAAAAATTAACTTGAAATGGATTAAAAACTAGATGCCATACCTAAAACTATAAAATACATATGAAAAAAAGTAAGTAAAATACATTGGCCTCAGTGATGTATTTGTAAGGGAAACAAAAGCAAAAGTAAACAGATGGGAATACATCCAACTAAAAGGATTCCGTACAGTGAAAGAAACTATTATTATAACAAGACATCCCACCACATGATAGAAAATATTTGCAAATCATACATAAGGGACTAATACACATAAGTGGCCATAGACATATCCAACATCTAAAAAATCTTATACAACTTATTGCAGCAAGAACTTTATTGTCACTTTGGGGAAGAACACAATGAGAAACATAGCAGTCCTGCAGAAAGTTTGCAAGGCAAGACTCTGCTACTTGAGCAGAAATTCTTGTACCATTTATTGAAAACATACAGGCTAGTAAAAGCTGATCAAGTGACAATGGCATGAGGAATAAGGTCCAGAGGGTGGAGAAGAAAGGGGGACAAAGTTTTATGAGTAACAGAGAAGGGGACATTGAGACCATATGTCAAGAGACATTTGTATCAGCAATGTATCTGATGTTATCACAGGCAGTTATCCTGAGACCACCGTGGTGATAGTCACTTATTCAGATCAACAGTGGTCTAGGCATTCCCAGGCTTGCCTTATGAGATGGGCTATACTTCATAGGTAGTCAAGGAATGCTCTGCTGTCATTTGTAGATAGAAAATTTGCAATGAGTGGCCTGCCAGTTGCCAACTCATAGGAACCCACAACTTAACATACAAATAAGAATCTAATGATAGACAGAAAACCTAAATAGATTTCCCTAATGAAAAAAAAGAGATGGCCAGTCATAGGCACAAGAACAAATGCTCACTATCATTTATCATAAGGGAACTACAAACCTAAACCACGATGAGTGGATGTACCTGGTGGCCTAGGGGTTAAATCTCAGTGCTATCACCACTACAGCTTGAGTTCACATATGGTGCAGCATACTTCTCCTGTCTGGCCCACTGCTCTTTTCAGCAGTATATTTCAGTAGATCTGCCTATTCTGCTCCTCACTCTGTGTCTGGTGATACCTCTCATCTCCCACACATCTGACCTACACCCCAGTTCTTGTATGCAAAAATAAATACATATTTAAAATAAAAACACAATGAGATACCTCCTTATATTTGTGATAATGACCACATCAGGATGATGAGAAAACAAGAGCTGGTGTTGACTTGGAGAAAAAGGAACCCTTTCAGAATGCTTGTGTGAATGTAGACTGCTCTAGTCCTCATGGAAAACTATGGAAATTCTCAAAAACATTAAAAATATAATCTACCATTTGATCAAGCAATTTCACTCATAGGTATCTATCTAAAGAATGCAAAAGGGGAGGGGGAGGGTTGAGGGAAGATGGGAACACGAGGGACTGAGGTGATGGTGATGGGGAATACATGGGGATTACAATTAATGGCAAGTATATGTAAATTTTAAAATATTTTAAGAAAAAAAAAGAATGCAAAAGCATTAATTTCAAGAGTTAAATACACTCCTATGTTCACTGCAGCACTATTTACAAAAGCCAAGTTGTGGAAGCAACCTAAATACCCAGGGAAAGATGAATGGATTAAGATGACATGGTTATCTATATCTACATCTATCTATATATGTACACACACACACACAAAATGTACTGCTACTCAGCTATAAAAATGATGAAATCTTGTCATTTGTGACATCATGTGTAGAACTGGAGGGTATTATGCTAAGTGAAATAAACTAGAAGGAGAAATACAAACACAAAGTTTTCTCTCATATGTGAAATACAGAGAAACAAAAAGAGTCAGACAATACTAAACCAAAACAAATCACAGAAATCTGGTGTAAAACAAACTACCAAAGAGGAGTGGAAGGGATATTGTGAAGAGGTAATAGGGGAAGGAGCACAGTGAACTACAGTGGGGATCTAGGGTATCTTGATGGTGGGGGAGATGTACTAGCATATACCTGAAGAGGTGGGATCCTGTATGTCTGAATCAGGGTTCTGTAAACCGATGCTACCTAAAAGTAATTGGAAAAGTATACTAAAATTAGTATTATAAATATTAAGCATATTATTTAATATTTAACATAGCAGTATTTTATTTTAGTATATAAAGTGACAAAGGATGCTAAGGAGTCCTATAGCAATTCCATGTAGATTTCATAGCAAAGTTCCCAAAGTAATCAGAATTTCAAATCCATTCAGAAAAGCAAGGAAAGAGTTAAAAGTCATGAAAGATGTTTTGATAGACTAGGCCTAGAAATGACACAAATAATTTTTCCCACATTTGTTTTTTAGCCCATAGTTACATGGTTGACATCATTATAGGAAGACTTAAAGCTACAAGCTTACTTGTGTTCTAGGAGAAAAAAAATGAGTGTCACCACAGTGAGTCAGTTTATGCCAAAATGACTTGTGACCTAAAATTCTAATAGGATACATCTTTCACTGTAAGATTAATTATGGCCTCATGATTTACCAAACCTATGAAGATGAAAGAGGAATCCATCTAAGTACACTGTCTCCACCTTAGAGAGTGACATGTCAGTATATCTTCATGCAAAACTTAGAAATTTACAGGGACAAAAACTTCATTTACCAATGTCTTATGTGATATCATCCTTTATAAATACATCTGAAACTTGCATTTTCTTTTGTGAAAAACAATTTTTGGTGCTCTGGTGCAGCACTGAATGTGATCTCCACCAAATATGACCTTATTGAACCTTTACTTGCAGCCTGCATTTCCCTTGCTACAACAGTAGTTGCAACCACTTTCAGTGACATTTCCTTGGCCTTTGAAGTTTGCTTCCTGGAGAAGCCTCTCACCCCCACAGATGAGTGGGGTCCACTGATGATTCAGAAGGTTCTGCTTAGTAGTCTGTAGTGGTTCCAACTAGGTACACTATTTTTTGGCTACATTTTAAATTTTCCTCTGAAATCTATACAATATTAATGTTCTCCCTTCCCATGATGTTCTACTTTCTCCTTCAGGAAACTACTTGATACCCAACTGCTACTTTAATTCACTCCTTAATTTAGCTTCAGTTCCTTCTTTCACAATTGTTCCTTAGACCATTTCCTAGAATAGAGCTATTGTTTTCTTTTCTATCCTGTATTTCCCAATTGAGGTATTATTATTTTAAAGATTTATTTATTTATACATACAAGCACTGGGGTACAGGCCAGAGGTATGGGGGTGGTGAGAGGATTCACCGCAGAGAGCAGGGAGCACAACAGAAGTACACTGCTGAGGGGAGCAGCGGGCACAGCAGGAGAGGTCTGCTGCACCATGTGGGTCCCCCGCCTGACCGGCAGCAGGGATCGAACTTGTGCTGCAGTGGCTGAGGTTTGCTTCATAGGGCGTTGCTTACTTAACCCATTGTGCCACCAGGGAGGCCTGAGGTATTATTTTTGTTCTCTTATATATTACTGTAGATTTTATTCTTACATCTCTGAGTATGAGAGTACGGAATGAAAAACTCTAGGTCTAGGTCCTCCCTAGTGGCTCAGTGAGCTAAGCACAGCTATGAAGCAAACTGCAGCCAATGCAGCACGAGTTCAATCCCCACTGCCAGCCAGGAAGGTGACCCACATGGAGCCTCCGACCTCTCCTGGCTCGCCTGCTGCTCCCCTCAGCAGTGTGTTTCGGTAGATCTGCCTGTTCCGCTCCCTACTCTGTCTCTGGTGAATCCTCTCATCCCCCCACTCCACACCTCTGGCCTGTACCCCAGGTCTTGTATGCAAAAAATAAATTAATCTTTAAAAAAATGAAAAGAAAACCTCTAGGTTTACAAATGTTAAGTGGTGAGTCAAAGAAATCCCGTCTACTTTTATATCTTCAATTTAATAATGCCAACCAGGAAGTTATCTCATCAGATCAACAGGTAACACAGTGGTCTCAATCTGAGATAGTCTTATTCATGCCTTGATTTAGAAAAGACTTTTTTTCATTCCTTGAAGACACAAGAAAAACATGAAGTTTATCTTATAAAAAGCATTTGTTTGAGTCTTAACTGTGACACTCTGAGTACTTTCTATCAGCATTACTGGTTTCCTTCTCAAATGTGTCCAAATTATCCAAACACTACTAGGTGTTTGTGGTAAATTTAAAAGTAACATATCAAAAATTTTTTTGCAAAATTAAAGTTTAATAATTCGAGGGGCCATTCCATGTATGCAATGCTAAGATCAAAATGAGGTATATATACACAATGGAATAATCATCATCTATAATAAAGGTGAAATTCTGACATTTGCAAAAACATGGATAAAACCAGAGGAACTGGTTTCTAGTGGAAAAAAGCCAGGCAAAGATAAACACCATATGATTTATGTGTGCCATATATAGAAAACAAGTGAGTTAAATAAAAATATTTTTTGGAATAATAGATCAATTAATGGTTACCAAGATGGGTACAGGAAATGTAAATCATGTAAAATGGGACAACAGTATAATAAAGGATGAATTTGGGTATTTAGTGGTGAAGCTAATATAGTATATCCACTGGTATATACTATATTTTATGTGATACACATGAAACTTATATGTCATCATGAAATGTCCAAATAAAATACATTTTAAAAATGATCACTGTGAACTGTGGTTTATTGTATGGGTTAAGCATATAGACAACAATACATTCTATATTTAGAACTCCTTTTACTCGGGGACAGTCTCTTAAGTTGGTATATTTCCTCTTATTTAGTATCAAAGTTATGTATTTGCTATATGACTCAGTTATGTGTAGTTCCCTGGCAAATGCAGTGTGTGCTACTAGTTTCAATAATGAAGCAACTCACTAATCCTCTGAGCAGAATTAAAGATGTTAGTCTTTGTTGCCTCTGTAAACTCTGAACACAAATCTACCAGAGCACCTGTTTGTTTTGTGTTCATTCATTTTCTCTAAGCCTTCACTACTGATATTTAAAATATCTAAAGATTAGAAGCAGTGTTAGATAAATTCTAACTTACTTTTATGATGAAATCACTCAAACAAGTTGCAATTATACATTACATTTTAATATAATATAAATATTAAATACTATAAAATTGGAGTATGTTAATATTACTATATATTAATATATCAGGTATTGCATGTTGCATTAATACTAATGTACTTATATGACTATATAGTACATGTGTGAAATAATGTGTTTTATTAGGCTTCAGATTGAAAGAAAACAAACTTTGTGACATATACTTGTTATAGTAGAAACTGTTTAAATGTATCCTCATGTCAACAATGGCCTTTTTGGTCCTTTGCAGAACGTGCCTGAAAGAAGGACATAGACTGATAATTTTTAAATTTTTATATAATTTATGCCATTGACAAGTCACTGAAATTAAAATTCAGATAGAAACCTATACCCTTTGGGCTTGAATAACATACAGAGTGTATGGATTGCACAACAGCTAGTATTGCTGATGCTGTCCAACTGCAGACTCAATTCCAGAAGGTTTTCTGGCCAAGGCTGGGGGAACATCAACAGCCTTGGGCACAACAGCCAGTGGTGCTGGAAATAGTTTTTTGGGCACGGATAGTGAAGCAGGAGTTCCAAGAATGAGATAGCATGTGTCTTGCCAACTTTGTCTCCAAAGGGGAAGCATTTTCTCCTAATTCCTCTGGTCCGTGGCCATAGTTTTTTGTTTAACAGACTGACAAACCAGAAAGACAATAATCAAATCTAACTAACTTTGTTGCTATCCACAATTTTCTCTGCCTCTTAAATGCTGCATTATCTTGGTTTTGTCTTCAAGCTAGTTTAATGCATGTCTCTGAACTTTAAGAACCAAAGTCCATAGCTGAATTAATCTCTGAAGCAAAGTGCTTGACACGTCCCTTTTTTTTTTTAAATTTGCCACATTACCATTTTAATTTTATGTGTATTTTACATTATTTTTCATTTCTGTACATTGTGTATTTCTCACTTTCCTTTTCTACTGGTTAGTGCTGCTGGTAACTAGTATGACTGAACCTGTCAAATATGATACCTTTTTAATAAGAAACCAAGAACTCACTGTAACATATCACTTAATGGTGATAACCAAAAACAGACAAAATTTTCTTTTTTCCCCTTCTTTTACCACCTTGTGCCTTAGGTCAGATCTCATCAGTGATTTTCATAGCTATAAGTAATTTCACTGGGTTATTTAATTGAGTCATGGCATGCAAAATCAAACATAATCCTTGAATTACTATGCAATTTCTTTATTGGTATAGGCTTTAGTTTTTGATAAATTATTACCATCTGAAAATCCATAAAAGCTGACACCTTAATAATAATCTACATCTAGCTACATATTAACTGTACTAACCTGTCTTGAGATTCCACACCTTAAATTAACCTGGAAGCCTTTGCTATTCTTGTTATAAAGTTTATATATAATCCTACTATATGTACATTTATACTTTAAAAAGTATAGCTTATTTAAGTATATTTTTGAAGTATAATACATTCATACTTTATAATTATATATGAGTATATATGTATAGATTATACCAAGTAAAATAAGTTGGAAGGAAAAAGACAAGTACTGTGTGACTTGCTCATATATGGAATATTGATTTAAAAAAAAACAAAGGAACAGACAAAACTAAACCAAGCAATCCAAAAACTATGACTGAAGAACTGAAACTACTGGGGGTGTGAACAAAAGAGACTGAATCACAGTGGTCTGTGGTGAAGGACTATGGGTACTTTCGTGGTAGGTATAGTATAATGACAAATCTATAGAGTTGTGACTCCTTTACCCTAAATCATATAGTGTACTATATCTCAATAATTTAAAAAAAAGCTTTAACTTATTCTTTAAAACAAAATATTATGTTTATATGACTTTTTAGATTTCAGTTAATAGTATATTGCTAAGAGTAAGGAATATTTTATGTTTTGATGCAGTTCATTCAATGAGTGTTGTATAATATTCCATTGCATGAATATACTATTGTTAACTTCTTTTCTATTTGAAATATTTGTCATGTGGTATAGATGGTCTTAACAAGGTTATCTGTTAGCCAGTGATAACTGTAGCATGGTATTTATACAACTAAATTTGAGTATAAACATCTAACAAAATATGATAAAATAGGTTGTTATTTCCAACAAAAGGTTATAAAAAGATAGGGAGTTTTGTCTTGCTCTCTTTTTCAGAGCTCTCACTGGTGAAGTCAAGATGCCACAGAGTAGCTCAATGAAAGGACATGATAAAAAAGATAAAAACAAGAAAACAAAAAAAAACTAGTGCTTTCAGCCAACAACTCACAAGGAACTCAGAACTGACAACAATCATATGTGTAAGATTGGAAACTGATTGTCCCCTTGTTGAGCCTTAAAATGGCTGCAGTTACAGGCATTGTCTAGATTGTTACCTTTTTTGGAGAGACTGAACAGAGACACTGATTCAAACTGTGAGATAGTAAATGTGGTTAGTTTTAAGTCACTGCAATTTTTTGGTAATTTGTGACACAATATATATTATGATTTGATTTGTGGGTTTTGCCATCTGAGTATTCTTGTACCTATCTCCTATTGTACATGTATAATAAATTATTCAAGGGGAGACAACTCTTTAGAAAGGAAAGTGCTGGGTCATGATACTTGTAAAAATGTCAATCCTAAGAGATGAAATCCTGAAATTTCCAAAGTAGTTACAGAAATTGACAATCTCATTAAAATATGAATAATTTAAAAATATAATCACATTCTTCAAGTTTTGCTCACTTAGTGTCAATTTTTAACTATTTTCTTGATTTGCATTTTACTAGTTACTGATTGTGCTTTTCATCTTGCCTTATATATTTTTTCCTCTTCAGTACAATATTGTTGCATGTCTTTCCCATTTTTTTTTCTTATATACATTGACCTTCTGTATTACTTTATAGGACTTGTAAGCAGCTTCTGGATAATCATTTAAAAAAAAAATTATGAGCACTAGAAATATAGTGCCTGTAATTGAGAAACAGACATTTCTCAATGTCTGCTATTTTATTTTTACTGTTTTGTAAAAAGACTTTCTTCATTTAAAAAAAGTCTTTTCTTTTTATAGTCAGTACCCTCTCATCATCTTTAAGGGTCTTTACCTATTCCAAATTGTAAAATATATTAACCTAAAGAATATTCAAGTTTAATTTTGACAATGACTTCCTTATTTTTTCTAGGAAGCAATCAAATTTCATATTATTTACATATAAGAGATTATATAACATTTTATTGAAAAATGCCATTATTGGGCATCCCTGGTGGCACCAGCCACTGCAGCATGTGTTTGATCCCCGGCCACGGAGCTAACCCACGTGTGCAGCAGACCTCTCCTGTCTTGCCCGCTGGTCTCCTAGTAGATCTGCCTGTTCTTTTCCCCACTCTGTCTCTGGTGAATCCTCTTTCTCCCCATACCTCTAACCTACACCCCTGTAACCTACACCTACATATGTATTGCATGCACAAATAAATCTTAAGAAAAGAAATATGTTATTTTCCCACTGATTTTACATACCCACTTTGTCCTTATTTAAAAATTCTTTCTAGGTATAGTCCTGGTTTGGGGCACTTATCATCTTGTGGGTAGATGCACTAATATCACACTTTATAGGTTCTAATAGTCATTACTTCATCACATAACTGATAAATGAAGTCTTGCTTTTTCACAATTTCTTCAATAATTTGGACTTCTATTCTGCACATATACATTTTTTAAGATTTTATTTATTTATGAATACAAGAACTGGGGTACAGGCCAGAGGTGTAGGGGGTGAGAAGATTCACCAAAGACAAAATGGGGAATAGGGAATAGAACAGGCAGATTGACCCAAATATGCTTTGAAGGTAGCAGCGGGCAAGGCAGGAGAGATCTGTTGTGTCATGTGGGTCACCTCCCTGACCCAATATTGAACAATAGCTGCAAACAGCTTCATAGTGCAGCACTTCACCCCTTGCACCACCAGAGAGGCTCTGCACATATATTTTAGAATCATGTCATTTTCATTGGAGACATTTTAAGTTATATCATGAGCCTATTTCAGAAACTTTGTGTTTCTGTGTGACTATGAGAAATACCTCCAGAGGTTTGAAATGAATGTGACTCAGAATAAAAAGCTATCTTTCCCTCCCTTTCTCCCCAACACTGTCCTAGGTATTATATTTAACCATGGTCTTGACAGCTGGTGCCAAATCTACTATCTGATCTTGGCAATGATAGCTTCACAGGAGAAGGGTACTTTTATGTGTTATACAGGTGGAATTGGCTTTAAAATAATCAGTATTCTTAAAATTAGTAGTGTAACACCACTGATACTAGCAAATCACACCGAGCCAGCAGTGGCAGACATAGCCTTGATAAACTGTTACCAATGCGGTGATCAGAGAGCACATGGTGAACCAAGAGAGAACACACACCATCAGTTAGAAGAGAAGGGGAAAAAAGGCCCTTTTAACAGTACTAGTGCAACACATCCAATACTGCTCCGGTGACTCCACTGGTGCATAGACAATTATGATGTTCACTGGAACATATATTTCTATCAGTGCCCTTAGATGGGTATAACCTGAAAAACCTCTTTTCTTAATTATTTGGAATCCATATCTTCTTTAGCTTTTCCTTGTTAAAGAAGTTGGTTGGAGGGCCTCCCTGGTGGCACAGGGGTTAAGGTGCAGTGCTGTGAAGTTATCCACAGTCACTGCAACACAAGTTTGATCCCCAGCCAGGGAGGTGACCCACATGGTGCAGCAGACCTCTCCTGTCTTTTCCGTTGCTCCCCTCAGTAGTGTATTTCAGGGGATCCATTGTTCTGCTCCCCAGTCTGTCTCTGGTGAATCTTCTCACACCTCCGCAACTCTAGTCTGTACCCTAGTTCTTATATGCATAATCTTAAAAAAATAATTAAATGAATACTTTGGGGGGAAAAAAAAGTTGGGTCAACATTAGGGCTGTACTTTGAAATAAAGAACTTTAAGAATGTTTTGAAGGAAAGATTAGTAAGATTATACACTTTGAAGCTACTTAGGAAAAGCTAAAGAGTCAAATATAATCTGTCAAATAGCTACTTAAAAAAGTGAAATAGTTGATACTTAATCAAGACAAGGTAATTTAGCAGCTCAGTAACCTCGGTCTGCACAGAAATGAAGGCAAGTGGAATGGGCATGGATGGAGGTACTTAACCGTTAGCTTAGCATGACTGACTGTGGTGGGTGATGAGTCGCATCATAAATTGGAGAGTGTGATAACTCTGGTTTAAATGTTAACCCAATCATCTCCCAAATACATGGAGTGGGATAATAAATTTTTTCGAACTTCTTTAATTTTGGTTCCTTATTTACTGAATACGGACAACACTAATCTTCTGGTACAGACCGAAAATGCCACGTGTGTTAATGACAACCCAGGCCATAAATGTCAACCACTACTGTTGCTTCTTGTTGTGATGGTGCATTTTTATTATTCTTCTATCAGTGATATATGATTACAGAATAGGATACTATAAAGGGATTATGTTACCTGATACAAAGATATCAAATCCAGAGTTTTAGGAATGGGCTCCATGGAAGCACAGAGGTCAGGGCAAATCATATTCTGGTTAAAGTGAGTGTAATTTTTTTAAGTTGAAATATAAATCACAGTTTGAGGGGTTACTAATATTCAAGATTGCTATAATCTTTGTATTTTCTTTCTTTATAACTTTTGGAATATAGTATTGTTATCCTCTTTTCATAAATAAGCTCATTGATGCTAATGGAATATATTCAATTTTCCAATATGCTTAATAACGAGTTGAAAACATAGAGTTAAAACCACTCTGCCTAGAAATGAAGAAAGAAAAGTGATTTTTGCTAGCGCTTACTATTCAAATTGTGGGAGCATCGACTGATCAATACTTAGTTTTGGTGATGGAATGACATGAGTCCTAGGCCCATATTGTTATGGTTTTGGCTCATATTTACACCTTAAAAAAGTAAAAATCATACCCATTCATCACCATACATAGTGTATATTTTAAATACAGAGAGTGCTATTCTATGGCCTTAATTTATGGTGTAAGTGTGTGTGTTAAACTTTTACTGTCTCTGCACAGGGATCAGTGTGGAATCGTGTTGTAATGAGTAGAAAATTCCCTAATTATTTAGTAAAAACTGGCTTTCATTCAATTATACTCCGATTACAATGTGAAAACTTGAAATAATCATTGGCACATAAGTTTTGTTTTGATGAATTTAAATACATGCCCAAACAATTAGAAGCTAAGATAAAACTATTAGCTTAAAATTCAACTATTGGCTTGAAATTACCCTTCATACCTGAACGTATATTTTTTGTGATTTGATTGTGCATATAAGGTGTTTTCAGTTACAGGTTTTTAAACATCAATTTGAACTCACTTTATTTGGTAAAAGGATAATTTCTATCTAAATAACTATTAATTAGAATTTATAGATTTAACACTATTATGCAAACTGCATGATATATATCTTAAAATTAAACTACTAAAAATACAAGGTTAAATACTTAGGTATATTCTGTATTTCTCCTTAAAAATTATTATTTGCAAAATTGTAATTGTTCAGATCGAGGAATGTAGTTAAAAAAAATGACTTACTGATATTCACAAGAAAATAAATCACTGGTTCCTTATTTCCTCCTCTTTGTCCATCCCTGCATTATATTAGACTTGATATTTTACGTGTAAATTATTAGACTAATTCTGAAACTTAATTAAAATCTCTTAGCTTAATTATATTTAATAAAGAATGATAATTTGTACTATACGGGTCATATCTTTATGTAACAATGGTTACAATTACCAAAAAAAAAAAGAACAATTATTATTTTTAAAGGACTGTACATCTCATCTCTGTTCTAATAAAGCTGTCTGCTTTTATTTATTTACCATTAACAAGATAAATTGTATGATAGCCATACTAAATAATTTGAAGCAAATGTAATTTCTCCCTAAGAATGAGCAAAAAATTTATACAATAAATATAGGTAAAAATCTGTTTCCCTAAAGATGGTTTCCTTCTTCAACAAGACTCAGATGATGAGAAGTGATGGTGGGGAAAGAGGAGTAACATCTCTATTTAGCCTTTGTGATGCAATCTTTCCAAACTTTTTTCCTTCTTCTAATATAGAATATTTACTATTGAATACTCTGTAAATTATGTTGATCTCAAGCCATTTTCATGAATAAATGTAAGACATTTATATCAGCTATTAAGGAAAACCTAGATATGTACATGGTTCTTTATAGGAAGATATAACATATGTATAAATATGTATTTGAGTTAAAGATTTTTATTACATAGAACCGAAACCATTTATATTCACTCAGCTTACTATCAACATCAGCATCACTTAAGTTTCCAGATATCTTCACAAACACAATTCTGCTGTCTCCATCAATATGTCTTTTCTAATCCAGGAGAGTCTTGCTCAGGAAGACAAAGATTGCAAACAACATTATTGACTGTTTCAGGGACCTCCAGAATAAACCACCTAAATATACATAAGATTTTCAATTTTTCAGTAGGTATTAAACAACTATTTACTCCCCAAAGATTTTATAATTTGCAACTTGCCATACCCATCAGTTCTGAAATATTCTATCAAGTTCCTTACTCAATACTAATCAAATTTCTGCATTGAAAAAAGTGCCTTAAACCACACTTCAAAATCTCTCTCATGGATAAACAAAACTTTGTCAAGGTAGTATTCTTTGTTATTACGGCATGCAATGAATCCAGCTTGGAATTAGTGACAAGTTGCCTTGTGGTATTTCTAAGAAGCCCGCATTTGACAAAAGCTTATTCACTAGTACTTTCTACTACCATGAGTTTCACATATATTTGAAGATAGACAATAGTTTATCTTTTTTATAATCTGAGAGATTATCAACAGGATCTCAGTGTGATAATCCTAATACTCATGTCTGCAGTCCCTGTCTGCAAAGTATTATGAACATAATCTTTTTCTTGTATAATAGTTTGTTATATACATTGAAAGTAAAATGGGAATAATACTAGGTGGAGAATATTTTATAACTATATTATCTTCACATTATATCAAAGAAGACTGATTCTATGCAAGAGATGTTTTCCCAAGGTCATGAAGCAAGGAAATGAAAAAACAAGGACTTCAACCCAGGTATTTGGACAACTGTATCACTTGAGGTCTACCTTGAACAGGTGGTAGGCATTGTTTTCCATCTGTGGAATTAGTCACCCATGAAATACTTTTGTCCACCTAAAATATTTAAGCACCAAGAAGATAGACCCATGTGTTACACAGATAAAATTTAAGAATTTGCACTTTTAAATTAAAAACTCTGATCAAAGGACACCATGTCATTTATGACATGGCTAGTAATCAGGGTTCTGAAATTTTCTTAATTGATATCAGCCTGCCATTAAATATTAAATAATAAATGTAACAAATCCTTCTGTTTTATCAATTTAATTTCCAATTTGAGGGAATTATGTTATTTGTTGTTGGACTTCTCTTAATTGAAAGCACACTGCAAATGATGTTGAGGTCACTCAAGCTTGACTAATTTGTCTACAATAGATCATGTTTAATATTTGCCAAAATTAATTTCTTAGGGAAATATTTATTTCTGGTTAAAAGATACACCACAATCTTGCTAAGAAACAGCAACTGACACATCTTACTGCTGTAATTATAAATTAAAGAAGTGCTAATTGGCACATTCCTTGAAATTTTATAATCGTCAGTCTTAGTAACTGTTAATGCTTTGTAACTGGTTGTTGCTCTTCCTCATTTTTAAATAAAATCAGGCAAAAATATAAACTATTCCTGATAAGGTAAGCTAAGATAATGGCACATGTAGATGTGCTAACTACACATGATAAAGGGGAGGGGGGTGGGACTAAAAATAAATGGATACTAATATTTTTTTCCTTTTTATTGTATCAAATATTCCTCCTTGCTATCTGAATGTGTATTGTTACAAAGGCACTATCTGGGGCTTAAAAGCAGGTTAAATTTTAGCTGCTCAGACTAGAAAATAGCTCAACCTAAGATCTCTCTAGCAAATGAGTGTATTGTATGGTTGAGTTCATTACAAATTATTTGTATTACTGAGTGAGAGCATAAGAAAATAGAGCCACTCCCATTAGGCCAAATGTAATTTATCTTCAGTTTCTTTCCAAGTCAGAAAAAGATATATGTAGCAATAGTAGTTAGCAAGAGAAAAGCTCTTTTAAAGACATCCAAACATTTAAAAATATGTTCCTCCTCCTTAACCAGAGTAGGAACACCTTAAATTGTATTTCTAAAGGATTCTCTCCTAAATTTTGAAAATTTCTGCAACAAGTTCAGATCATAGAGATGAAATACTTGTCAAGACACAGAACATGCTGTTTCTTCTTTTTTTTTTATAATTTTTTTTTATTAGTTATATTTGACATCATTTGTAGTCCCCAGGGGGTACCCACCACCATTTCACCCGTGCATCATCACCTCAGTCCCTTGTGCAC
>JAGFMF010011781.1:364448-445137 GCA_019455555.1 Galemys pyrenaicus | reverse complement strand
TACTTTTGGGCTTTTGGGTTGTTTCCAGGTCTTAGCAATTACAAATAGTGCTGCGATAAACATAGGAGTACAGGTGCTCTTTCGGATCAGTGTTTTTGAAGACACTGAACATGCTGTTTCTCCTCAGATTTTTTTTTCATTTTTCCTACAGGGCATCACAACATGCAAGTAACATTTGGATTAAGCTACGTTCCAGTTACAAAATCAGCTCATGAATAATTTTCCACCCACAAAATATTTTTTTCTCCTTTCAGGAAGGAGGAGATGACTTTTATATTTTTGATATATAGACATACTAGTGAACAAGACTGACAACTCCTGCAGGACAGAGTCCATAGATGACATAGTCCATAGGGACATAGATAGTCCATAGGGACAGAGTCCACAGATGGAGATTCACCAGAGTGGGGATCCAGGGTTGGACATTCCCCATGGGCAAACTGGTGGTTGATAGGACAGATCAAAATCTAGTGCCTGAGTGCATTAGAGTTATCAGCAGCATTAAGAACTTTTTTGCTTATCTTTAACAAAATAACAAACTTGTACACGCATATCAGGGACACACAGAATGGGTCTTTCTCTAGAGGATCAGCATTGGGAAACACAAGTGTAGCCCTAGATGGACAAGAAACAAAGTGCCTTCTTGTATGTGAAGTACAATCCTTATGTAATCCTACACTAACCCTAAATCATGTACATAAAGTCACATGTATGTGCACACACAGAGCTTATTTTTAATTTCCTATTTTATAGTTAAGAGGATCAAGTGATTTTGATGACATATTTCTCACTTCATGATACCTTACGGCAATTTCTTAATACCAGGTCTTCTGCTACAATTCTGATGCCTTTTTATTTTTCCCTCAATGGGCACACAATTGTCTATGCACCAAAATTTAGTAAAATCTTTTGCATATGTCCTTGTGATTTTATTTGCATGGTCTAGATCCCTAATAATACAATCAATGGAATATTATATACATTTTCAGTTTTAAAGTGTTTCCTTATCTTCATTTCCCAAACATATAACAACTCGTATGTTTAACAGTGATCTATGAATATATGCATTTTCAAATTTCCATGTACCCATTGAACTCCTGGTCCCCTTAAATACTACCAGAATCCCTGAAGTTAAGGTAAACAGACATTGACTTACTCTTTGTTTCTAGCCACATAGACTTTCAGAGTGCCTGAGCTGACTGTACTGGGTGTGAGCATCTTCTTTGTGTATGGAATAGGGAGAGGGGATATTTTCCATTTTAACTTCCTTAGCACATAGCAGGCATTACATCTCAAACACATGTTACAATATGTAATAGATAATGTCAACAAATAGGAAACATATTTATAGTCATAGTGTCTAACGATGAATTATCTCTAAAAACTTCAAATTTCCAAGAATTTGAAATGTTGTGGACTTAGTCCTACCTACCTACTTCAGAGGGTCTTGTTTTCCGAAGGGTGGAAATTGTCAGTCAATGAATTTTAACTAAGTAACTTTTAATTAAAAAGGAGATCTGAAGCAAGTAATGAGGATGCCCAAGTACCAGAGATGGCATGACCTCAGCTTATCTGCAAAAACTTAACCATTCAGATTCTTGTGCTGTTACAATAGCAAATTTTTGTATAAACCATTGTGGCTCAGGTCCAGTACTAAAGAAATTTGGCTGCATAGTTCTTTTTCTAGGAACACCCAGTTTACTCTGGAATATTCAATAGCATCCCTACCCTCTATCCACTGGATGCCAGTGGCATTTGTGACAACTCAGAATATATCTAGACATTGCCAAATACCCCCTGGAAAGCAATATTTGCCTCACTTGAATACCACTGGTTTATTCTTTATAAAAAGAGAAAAATGGGACTGCTAGACCTATGTAACCAACAGTGTATAATAGTTCAAGGTTATATATTTTGCTATTTTTAGTAGCAGCTTGTTTGAAAAAGCTAACAAACATGCACCTATATTGAAGAGGAAAAATGTAACAAACAATAATACTGTCTTGATTTTGTACAGAGTTTTATTCTCAACCATTTGTTACATATTTCTCCACAAGGTAATTGTAGGAAAGATTCTGTTTTAAAGCCACATCACAAACATGAATAATTTGAGCAGCTTTGGCTTGAAAGATGGCCAGGGCTGATGGATTTATACCAAGGAAAGTCAGAGGAGCAGTAACTCTAAAGTCTATCATGAGCAGAATTTTATTAAAACTTGGTGATGCATCTTGCAAAACACCTAAGGTCTCCATTCTATTGTGAGATGGACACACACTCTATGAACTGAGAATTACACAATAAAAAGTCTATGAAGAAGGTTGGGTCTAAATGAGAATGGTTTGGCCCATCGACACTTATTGTGTTATATTTAAAAGCTATGGAAAAAACACATATCTAATATATACATATATATATTCTTTGAGTAAGTCTTATATATACAATCTACCACAATTATTTTTGGAAGAACTAATAAGTTCAGGTCTTTATGATAACTACTGTTAGGTAGGGTCAGCACAGTGAAGATCTCAGAAATCTGATATTACAATCTGTTTAAATTACAAAAATAATATTGAATGATGCAAGTGTTTAAAGATATTGTATATTTTCTTTTAACATTAGTTATCAAATGAGTATCTTCCAAAATTGTCAAAAGTGGTTGATAGGGATGCTTTTTATTCCTTAAAAGCAAATATTTAAGAAAATACATGCGACCTTTATACATGATCTGTAATATTGTTTGTGTATAAGAAATTTTATTTTTCTTATCTCTAAAATACTTGATTTATCAAGTTAAAACACTTTCTAATTACATTCTCTAAAACAATATACACACATATTATTACATATATACTTACAAAATATATGTATATATGTGTATATACAATATATGTATATATACACATGCATATGTTTCATACTAATTTTTAGTTAAATATAAACACACACACACACAAACACTGCTAGTTGCATATAGCCAGGCTCTTAATGAATCCCCTTTTAAGTAGTGCTGTTAAATTTCCTTACACGAAAACTTAACATCTTTTGGGTATACAATGTGTCCCCTGTATTATCCAGATTTTTAATAAATTTATTAGTTAAAATCTAATAAATTACTTAGTGAGAAGATTATTTTAGTATATATTGAATTGCTTACTACTGTTATATATAATACTTTTTTCCACTCAAACACATTTAATAAGCTACTTCATTATGACAACCAAGATTAAAAAACAAAAAACAACATAATTATTAGAGAAAAAAACAAATATCCATAGCAGGAGATAATGAAACTTGAACTTCTATTTAAAAATATCATCTGGTTTCTGACAAGGAGTCCCTAGCATATTCTTTCCTAACATTTTGTCCTATTTTATACAGAGATAACAGAAAAAATGATTAAACCAACAGCCCAAACTAAAACCAGTTATGAACCAATCACCAATTCCAGGAGTATTCAATGTATTTGTATCATATACTAGTAAATTGTCTCATGGATTAAGTAGGACATCACACTATCCCCTCTCTACCATATGGGTCAGAAACAGTCTTAACATAGCCTATAGCCATGAAATAGATTGTTGGACCAAACTTATTTGACCATTAGAAAACCTCCATTTTTCTTCACACATGCATATCCCAAGTTTTCAGATCATTATCTGGAAAATTGTAGGAATGGATGCGTTCAGGTTCATTTAAGATTGAAAATGTATCACATCAGGATAGAGTAATATTTACAACTTCTTCAATTCAGAAAGGAAAGATAATAAGAATTTTGGTGACATTAATTATTGATTTATGTGCTCAGAGTTAAACAGTAAGATAATCTGTATTTCAGCCCAATAGAATTACATTAGATCAAAGACTGCTACTGGAACTTGGTAGTGACATAAAGTCATTAAAAAGCTGCCTGTCATCCCTCTAAATCTAATAAAGAGATCTGATCACTACTTAGTAAGCAGACAGCTGTGCCAAGGGCAATTCTCAAACCCTGCTTATTAGACAGAATTAATGCACAGATTTCCTATCATTGAATGACAAGAAAACACACACACACACCCCTAACAAAAAAGGCTTATTAAAATCAGTAAGATTGAGAAAAAGGGCATGCCACCATACAGTGAGGAGAGTCAGATTAACTAAGGTGATTAAAAAAATATTTTTCCTTGATTTTTCTTAATGGATTGTTCTGATAGTATAGGATTTCTTCCTCAGGTGTAGTCACCATAGTTCACCCACCACCAAAGCACCCAAAGTCTTGCATCATAGTCCATTGTACTTTCCCACCCCCATTCTCATGCCTCCCAACTCCGCCCCCCACTGGATGCCT
The DNA here is from genome assembly GCA_019455555.1 of Galemys pyrenaicus. Taxonomy (NCBI): domain Eukaryota; kingdom Metazoa; phylum Chordata; class Mammalia; order Eulipotyphla; family Talpidae; genus Galemys; species Galemys pyrenaicus. The sequence goes on along the minus strand of JAGFMF010011781.1, from coordinate 440,810 downwards.
CTCACTAAGGGCAGTTTTCAAGGGTTTTTTTTTAAAGATATATTTATTTATGCATACAAGAACTGGGGTATGGGAAAAAAGTGCAGGGGTAGTGAGCAAAAGATACACCAGAGACAGAATGGGGAGCAGAACAGGTAGCTTGACTGAACTACACTGCTGAGGGGAGCAGTGGGCAGGCCAGGCAGGAGAGGTCTGCTAAACCATGTGGGTCCCCTCCTTGGTCAGGGATCAAACTCCTGTTTCAGTGGCTGAGGATGCTTCAGAGTGCAGTGCTTAACCCCTTGTGTCACCACAGAGACCCTCAAGGTTTGGTTTAATGTTTGTCTTTGTCTGACCTGCTCTTTGGTTTCTTTCTCCTGGCTTATTTTGAAGTGGGAAGTTACTAAGGACTGCTGAACAACTTGCCTACAATAATGGTCATGATCCCCTCTGGTGTTCTGAAAAGTTCCTGATAAACTCAACCTGGCAAACCTATCTTATATCCCATGCTACCAGTTGTCACTGAAGATAGAAAGTTTCCACATACAAACTGTACAAAGCCTTACCATTCCTGCTGTTTGGGACTCTGTCTTTTGGAAGGGATCCCACTGAGCCAGCCTGTGTGACAAATAAACCTCTCTCTCCACCTCTAAGTACCCTCTGGTTTTTCTTAATAATAACAACAATAAAGACACAAAAACCAAAAATGAAAAGACAAGAACAAATTGGGGACACTTGGTGGGGAGGGAAGAGGGGGAGGGTTGAGGGCAGACAGGAGCACGGGGGACTGAGGTGATGGTGCACTGGTGATATGGTGATGGGGACTTCACGGGGATTACAATTGATGTCAACTATATATAAATTTTAAAAAATGTTAATAAAAAAGGAAAAAAATTGTCATAACATTTTTGCTTAGTATGATTCCCTTCAGATCCATCTATATGGCTCCAAATATCATGAATGTATTTATTTAGTATTCCATTATGTACATGTATTACATCTTCTTGATCCACTCATCAAAACCAGAAATTTTTAGAAACAGAAGGTATGTGACAGACAGCATGGTCTTTGAAGAAAGTCACAGTTAAAAATAAGATGATAAAATTGAAGAGGTGTAACCCTATTATTTTAAGTCATAAACACTGTTGTAAATCAGTATTATCACAATTAAAAAAACGCTTATCATGTTAACCTCTTTGTAGCTAGAATGGTGGCCAGTGTAATTCTTCAGGGTTTTATCTCTAGTTTGGTTGTTTTAATTAAAAGTTACATAATTTTGAGGGACCTCCCTGGTAGTGTGTGCTTGAATGCCACACTGTGACACAGCAGAGGGGTCCCACATGGCACAGCAGACCTCTCTTGCCTCACCTGCTCCTTCCCTCAGCAGTGTATTCCAGTCAATCTGCCTATTCTGCTCTCCACTCTGTCTCAGGTGAATCCTCTCACCTCCCATAACTCTGGCTTGTACCCCAGCTCTTGCATGCATAAATAAATCTTTATATATATATATATATATAAATACGTATACATATGTATGTATACGCACACACATATATAGTGACATCATTTTTAATGCTTAATATCTAAAGGTGATTTTACAAGATTATGGTAGTCTAAAATGCATTTATGTATTATTTTGATAATTTTGTTAAAATTGAAAGAAAACAAATCAGAAAACAAAAAACAAATGAAAACAAGATAAGGGGAAAAAATCGGTGAAATGAAATGGAGAGAGGTAAAATAAGGTAAATTAACAAGGAAATTATAGACACCAAAATCAAATTAAAATTGCTTTTGAAAATACAAAGAGCAGAGCTAACATTTAGTGATTGAATATTGACTTAAGAGAGGAAAGATCCCAGTAATTTTCTGATTTTTTTCAAGAATATCTCTGAAAACAGACTTTTAGTGGTGAACTAAATATAACATACATGTTGATTCTCAATAATGTACCTCTAAAACTTATATAATATTAAGTGCAATGTTACTCAATTAAAAATATAGTAAAAAGCATTAAAAATTATGAGTGCCTGCCTAATATGGTAAAAAGAAATGCACCAAACTGAAATCAGCAGCAGCAGCAGCAGCAACTGAATCATCATCCTCACTAGTATTACTAAAGTCTTTCTGAAAATTCTTCATTATAATCAATTGAAAAGGGTTATTCACATCCAAGAAAAACCAATGAGAGAACTATAAAATTTAAATATGTTGATATATATCAAGATAATTTGAAAATTTGGTTTTGAAAGCCATTATAACAAAGACAAATACCTTTAGACATCCACACCACACACAAAAAAGAATCAAGTTGTCTACAAAGAAAAAAAAAAAAACTTAGCTGGCGTCAGATTTCCAATTATCACTTGATATTGGGAAGCAGAAAAGTATTTGCAACAGATTCAAAGAGAAAGATTGTTTCTGTGCCAATAATTTTTTATCTAGCAATGTTCTCTTTCAAGTATGAAATTAACAGAAGTGAATTTCCCAGATAGACAAAAATGTGTCCTTTGTGAAATAAATTCTCAAAAAAGTGAATAAGCAAGATATATATGATAATGAAGCCAATGCTCTTTCACCAATTGTAACCATTAACTTGATTTCCATTAACATATTTTTTTCTTTGAAGCTCATGTCAGTGAAGTTTTTCAAAATTCAGCATATTCTCTTCTGTGTCTATATATTCTTTTTTGTTAATATATATCTGGGCTTCATGTAGTTTTGTACTGTGACTACAAGGGTTGCTTAATAATGTCTTGTACTTTTAGAGGACATGAGTAGTTTACATCTTTGGGCTGCTATATTAGGAATACTACTGCTATAAAACATTCTTTTACATAGATTTCTTACAGTGTTTAAAAAACAAATTGTGTCACTCTTAGTTAAGTGGCGGTTTGGTCTAATTTTAATTAGGTACTGTCAGATGATCTTAAAAAGTGGTTCCACCAACTTGTACTTTGATCAAGGGATAAAAATGGAAGTTTTAGTTGTTCTAAACACTTACTGGTACTTTACATTATCAGTCATTTTAAAATTAGTTATGCTGCTGTATTCATAGATAAAGCACACTGTGACAGTTATTTGCATTTTCTTGGGTGTTATTGATTTTAAGTATCTTTCCATAATTTATAATCCATTTAGATATCCTTTTTGAACTATTTGTTCAAATCTTATGCCCATTTTTAACTCAGTCTTCCCTTTTTCTTATTGTTTTAGAGGACAGCTTTATACATTTTATATTAGCACATAATTGATAAATGATCTATGTATCTAATATTCACTTAAATATTGAATTTTTATGAAGAACCACATTAGCTGCAAATACAAAAATTAATATGCTGTATTAATTATTCAGTTCAAAATATCAGTCTCTGATTTATTTTCTTCTTTGATGAGTTCAATAAATTGTGTTATCAATGAGTTAACATCTAGTAATTTTGGTAATAGTTACTTGATTCCACTATTATAGAACATTCTCAGTATGACTTAAATCTCCTGAAATTTTTGAAAATTATGACCTAGATGACATTTTTGCAAATGTTCCATGTGCAAACATATAATTAAAAGTATAATCTTATATTACTCTTTATACATTTAAAATATAATTGATTAAAATGTTAAGTCTATTTCATCGTTTAAAATTCACTGAAAGATGAGTTATTATCTACAATGATATCATTTTGATGTTTGATGTGTAAATAAGTTAAAGTATAATCTTAATCATCTTTATAAATTTAAAAATTAAATACTTTTTAAATTTAAAAGAGGTTGATCAACTATGATAGATTCCATCTATTTTTTTTTTCACTTGTGTTAGGTTTTTTTCCTCTAAATTTTAAAAGTTAAACTGCAATGGAAATATACCTTTGTTATTTATCTTTACAGTGAATTTACCATTTTCTTTCTTTCTTCTTTCCTTAAAGTATTTATTTTCTGATATTAGAGTAGTTCTATCATGTTTCTTTTGAATAAGATTTTCATTTGCAATTATTTTTCCCAACTCTCCAGAATCTTGTCTTAATTCCCAGCTAAATTGACATCTTTAAGCTTTTGCTTTGCTTAACAAAAGTTTAAGACTCTATTCTACTATTACTTTGATAATATGTTTTTGAGGAAAGACTAAATTAATGTGATATTTAACTTGTTTATGATCATTGAGCAATTGAATTTCCCTAAGTTTGTATCACTGTATTTTCGAGAGCTACTAAAGCTTTGTTTTATGTATTTTGAGTAACAGTAGAAGGTATTATGCTCAGTGAAATAAGGCAGAAGGAAAAAAAAAATATATTATCGGATGGCTTTACTTATAGGAAACAAGGGATCAGAAAAAAAATATATATAACAATGTTAAAAAAAAAAAAATAGCAGGCGGGCCTCCCTGGTGGCGCAGCAGGTTAAGCAACACACTATGAAGCAAACCGCAGCCACTGCAGCACGAGTTCTATCCCTGCCACTGGCCAGGGAGGGGACCCACATGGCGCAGTAGACCTCTCCTGCCTCGCCCACTGCTGCCCTCAGCAGTGTGTTTCAGTCAGTCTGCCTGTTCTGCTCCCCGCTTGGTCTGGTGAATCCGCTCACCTCCCGCAACTCTGGCCTGTACCCCAGCTCTTGTATGCAAAAATCAATAAATCTTTAAAAAAAAAAAAATAGCAGGCAACCATAAATCAGAGACATTCTACAAGGGAGGGGGAGGAAGAAGGACCAAAACAAGGAAGACAAGAGCACAGGGACTGTGGTGATGGCAAATGGGTGAATTGGTGGTCGGAATTTTACAGGGAACGCACTTAAAAGGAGAAAGCATACAAGCAAACACTGTACAAAAATGAGCAATGTTGTTATATATCCCATGTAATTAAAAGGTAAAATTAGTTGTATTAGTTTCTTCTAACCTATGATTCCACTGTTGAAAAAAGATTCGCAGAATATATGAAATATTTCACCCCCAATAGAGATAATTCTATGTACCAAAATTACTACCCATCTAATCCCTTCTTCTCTTAAGGAATGTTTTGCATATTAGGAAACATTTCAGCTGATGATTCAGTGATGAAATTCAACACACTAGCAAGCAGAGGTCAGAAAAATGTCTCCTCCCCAGAATGTCACAGAAATGGAAATATTAAAGTCTATAAATTGTGATTTATTCACTGTAACTGAACAGTAGGTAGTGTACAAGTGGAAGGTAACAAAGTTTAAATTAAACAGAAAGAGAATTGACACTATGTTGGTGTTGGACATTACCTCTGTAGATTCACTCAGATAAGCTACAGGGAAGAGAAATAAAGGCAAGGACACTGGCATGTGAGCATTAGTATGGGGTTGCTAGGTGACAAAGGAGAAAGCAGATCAGGGAAAGAGAAGTCTACATTGTAACTCCATTAGTTATTTCAGGAAAAAAAAAAAAGATGAGGAAGGACAAACTTGGTCAGTGTTTTCTGATAGGTTGGAATCCTGTTTTTAAGGACAAATATGGGGAGAGAAAAGGAAAACAACTAAAAATCATCAATATTCTCCTTTGCAACTAAAAGAAAATGCTCAAAGCATTCAGTATTTTCTTTTTTACAATAATCCAGTGACGCTTTTACTCAGATAAGTTCCACACTTGACAAAACAGCTCCTATCTCTAGTTATAGAACAAATGCAGAATTAGTGTGTGGTCATTTGTACCTCATTAGAATCGTCACTAATGCCTGTTCTTAAATTAAAAGCCATATAATTACCATTGCCATTTAATGAAGTTGCATAATATGTTGGTCATTCAATTAATATGCTTTCTGTTAAAATCACCAGGGTTTCAACATAAGGTATTCTGTCTCATTTATCTGAAAGAACACATGGCTGTTAAATGAACAACTGTGGAGGTATGAAACTCAATGACCCTCTGAGTTCAATGAATTATTCATTGAATGGGAAGATTAGTTTAAATGGATATTAAATCCCATGGAAGAGAGTAACACTTGAAAAAAAATACAAACTCCAGAGAAGAAATAGTAATTACCATCATAGCTTGCCATTGTCTGATTTACCAAATAGGGCTTCAAATAAGAGTTCTTTAAACTTGATTAGCTCTCTATATCAACTCTGTACTTATTAGTAGATTTTAAATGGTAAGTGATGAGATAAAAATGGAAATTATATTTTAAATTCTTTTTGAACTTTAAAATATTTTATAATACTATCTTGAGTCTTTAGACTTAGTACATATTTTCATATATATTATATATATGAAATTAACATAGATAACTTCTTGTTGGCAATCATGTCTCTCCCTACATTGCTTAAAGAAATAACTTGTAAAAAATAAAAACTAGAACTGTCAAAAATAAAAGGTCTATGGATATTCAATATTTTAACTTCTCTTATAATTACAATTCTTTCTATATAGAAATGAGGTTGAGGATGTTGCTCATCTTCCGAGAATGGTGATTTTTAGTCATTTCAGTGGAATTCAATGTTTCAGTAATTTCAGATGTTCTTCATCTCTAAGTATAAATGGAAAATCAGGGTGATTAGATTAAAAAAAAAAAAAAAAGACTGGGATATCCCTTTCGGAGAAGGGAATTTTGACCTAATCAAGGAAATGTCTTATCCCCATGATAGGACAGACTTGTAAAATGTCCATTAGAAAATTACTGAGATGCTATTGTCAACTTAAATGTCTGTTCTCTCCATTTTCTAATGGAATGTTTATTAAGGTCACCTAGACCTATATTACATTACATATTTTGTATTTATAATTGATATATTTTTAAGAATTTTGTTCTGTGTATCAAAAGGAGCCATATCTAAGGTTGATATGGAGATTATATCTTGTCTAAACAACATGGGATATTCAGTTACTTCTCTGAGAAAATGATAAGTGCTTTTAATAATAGTTACAGTCTTGGGTGCCTCCTCATCTTTCCTCAACTTTTGATTTAATGTGTAGTAGTGTGATTTTCTTAGGTCTATGTTTCTGTTATTTCCATGCAAATACTGAATTGTTTGTTTGCTATATGTCTCACTTTCATTTATTCTTGCACTTTCTTATTTGCTCTTGTTATGATAGTCACAGAAGAACAAGTCGAGAAGAAATTCTACAAGACTAGGTTCCAGACACATTCAAAATGAATACAGCAAAATGGCCAAATGTTGTCTAAACTACAGTTTGAATGAGGAGCGAATGCTGTAGTTTTGTGGCACTGAGATTTTGGTATCATTTATTACTGCTGCATAACTTGTTTATGCAGATTCTTGAACATATTTTTACCAGATGACCCCACTGATCTACTATCATTATTCTATTTTTTTCTTTTCCTGAAAACTCTCTAACTCATGAAGCATTTTTCTCACTAAGGTTTGCACACTTATTTCCAATTCTCTCCTCAACAGCAAAGAAGAAAAGTGAAACACGTGGCTATTACAAATAATTGACATGAAGAGAAACATACAAAATATATTAGGTTATCTTTTTGACCACTGGGTGCAAATTCATATTTCACCTTTTATTTCTTGTTTACTCCAAAGAAGGTAAAAGTAGATTTTAAAACCAGTGTTGTATTATAGAGAAGATACTCCCAGAATAGCATAAATTTGAAACAGCAATTAATTCATCTTCAGAATCAATTAAATTATTTATACTAATCTACTGTACAAGTTTAAAAAGTTTCTCATTAATTTACTGATAAGCATGTGAATACATTTTATTTCCAATGTATTACGATAGAAAACTAATAGTCCTTTATGAGACCTTCAGATTCAAAACCAAATAGCTTTGCATCCTAGATGTTGAGGGAAATATGCTGTTAAATAGTTTATTTCTCTTAGAGAGAGGTTGTACAATCTTCTACAGACACTTCATTGTCCCTAGAGCTAAACTGATGCAAAAATTTATTTTACAGTTTATTATATATAGGATGTACCTTAAAAATAAGAACTGCTACTAAAAGCAATATTCAGATTTGAAATAAATTAAATGCCTTGATGTAGACGTTCTTATTTTTGTCTGTGGTACACAGGGAATGAAAATAAGCAGTTAGTAGTAGGATAAAAATCACAATGGGGAATGCTGAATAGAGGCTAAAATCCCTCTTGAGAAAAAGTATATGGCCTAAGGAAATGTTATCTTATTTATCACTTCCTTCTATTCAATGCAATGCATAAAGGCGTACATAGTTTGTGATTATGACTTCTGCTTCCCACATATTTGGCTTCTAAAGCACAATCATGAATAGCAAACATACCCCAGAAAATATTTGTTAAATGTTTCTTTCAAACCTCTTTTTATGAATATCCATAGTATGTACAAGTCAGTAATTTAAAACTATAAAAGTATTAGCACAGGCATTTGTAAATCTGGGCTAATACTAAAATTTTATACTTTACAGATTCCATTTTGAACGGATTTTGGAACAAAATTGCTGAATTTTATTACCCAGAAAGATTATAACTACTGTGGAGAAAAGGTAAAATGCTTGCAACTTCTAGATAGTGTGAACTGTATCATTCCCATCTATGGTTGTCCACTTACTACCAAATAAAGGCTAAGCACTTAACAATAATTCACAACACACACACACACACACACACACACACACACAGATACACTGATCCATAAAGGGGAAAACTGTTGATTCTGATTATTCAAATTTCCTATACTCACAGTACACAATTGGCAAATGTGGCTCATCTCTCTTACATTTCATTATAAGATTTAAGTTTAAAATAAAAAAAAAAGTTGTCATTAAAATAAGTAAACATGATTTATGGATACTTATTGATTGGTATTTCATATCCATGAGTTAATAGTTTCTGGTAAATCTTAAGCGTTTTAAGTATGGGACTGTTAATAACATCAAATGATCCCAAAGAGCTAATGATCCCCCTGAAAAAACAACTATCAATCAAATCTGTAGTGGTAGTTCTCAAAAATATTTAATGTTAAGATTAATTTTTTTTGTTAAAAAGAGAATGCATATGTTAGCTTCCTCTATTTTGAAAATCATAAAGATGAAGATAATGAAATATCAAACTATAAACAATATATAAGAAAATGTCTAAATTATAAGTCCAGATGACAAAGTGCTTGTATTTTTTTTTGTATTTGTGAAATTAAATGTTCAACTTATGATTTTTCCATTTCTATCAGTTCATTATATCCAAATATATATGCCTTTGGAGAAAAAAGAATATTAAGGGAAATACATCATGTGCTACTAGAAAAATAATAAAGTATATGAAGCGAAGATTGTATTTTAAAGACCACCTATTAGGCCTCCCTGGTGGCCTAGGGTATAATTCTCAGCGTTATCACCACAAAGGCCTGAGTTTGATCCCTGGCCAGGGAGCTAACCCACATATGGCATAGCAGACAGCTCCTGTCTCTTCCACTACTTCCCTCAGCAGTACATTTCAGTAGATCTGCCTGTTCTGCTCCCCACTCTGTCTCTGGTGATGCTCTCACCCCTTGCTCCCTGAACCTTTGGCCTACACCCCAGTTCTTCTATGCATAAATAAATAAATCTTTAAATTGACCACATATTAAACTACAGTTGTATTAAGTACTACAAAAAGTTTTAGATATATTTTTTTCTGAGTAACTGTAACAGTAAAGTAGAAGCAGCTAGAAAACTAAGAAATTAAAAAATGCACTGACTTCAACAAAACCAAATGATGTATAAGAAAACAGATTTAGTAATTAGGTTTAATGGATAATAGTTATACTCATATGACTTTAATTACTCAGAAATTATTACCTCCATAATAGTTTTTAGAAAAAAGAATGTTAATATGTTGGGGGTAGGAGAATCAAGCAGAAGGTATCAGAACTTCACTTAAATTGATGAATGCAAGACCCTTGTGTTTAATAAAAGTGAATTTTACTTACATTTTATTAAAAATGAGTTTCATGTGTGATTTTGGAAAGATGTAAAGTCAATAAAAAGAAATTGGTTAAGCCAACTTGCATAACTTAGGAGTAAATAGGATTGATTGATTTTACCTATAAATCTGACTAAAAACTAGTGTTTAGAGAAGAGGGCTCTCTGATACAGCAAAATCTCTAAAGAGATGAACTGACAGGACAGTCATGGTGGCTAACTGATCAATAATCAAAAGATGGGTAGACTGCTCATTTGATAAAAATGAAAGGAATAGAAATATGATATAATTAAGATTGCACATAGAATGACATATAGTTGTATAAGAATCAGATCAATTTCTTCCATTACTTTTCTCAACATATGATTTGGAGCTATCTTCTGGGAATAAGGGACTAATATGTGATTTTGTAATCTGAGAAAGGAGACAGAATCTGAAAACCCCATGAATGGAGGCTGAGAGTATGGCTATCCTAAACCCCGTTGACTCCCTAAAGTGTTACAACATATCAAGCATCTTGTTGCTCAATAAATGGTTAATGGATGGGTATACAAAAAGATAAAACATCCTTAAAGAAAATTTAAAACTAAATGTATCTATTTACACTTTAGCAATTTCGCTCACAATGCTGAGGTTCAGTTTTTCTTTATTTTCTCCAAGATATTTTCTTCCATCTTTACACAGGTTTTTCAAATGTTTTGAAAGAGGAGAGGATGAAATAATGGACATATGATCTGTGCCATTGTTCAGAACCCTGTTTGCTCAGGAAGGCCAGAATTTGATTTCCTGTTTTGCTGTTACCATCACCTAATTCTTAAGAATTTTTGTATGAGCAGTTCCATATTTTTGTTTTACACTGGGTCCAACAAGTGATGTAGCCAGTTATTACTAAGGGATTAAGTCAAGTTTCTTGCCTTTATAATGTCCTCTCTTGTGTATCTTATAAAATCAATATAAGGTATTCATTAGTCTAAAAAAGAATATTTCATTTTGTACTATAATATTTCATACCTTTCATTTTAACTACAAGTTATAACACACACCAGATTATCAAATTTATTTCTCCATTATATTGATGCTATATACTCAGAAATTAAAATTCTTCAGTTGAACAAAATCCATAAATATTCTTAGTCAAATTTTAAAGCATTCTCCTTTTCTTCTCATAGTTCACCTGCTTTCAAATATTTACATATTTTCCTGGACTTTATTTTTTAACATTTTGTGAGATGAGTCCCTTGAGAAGACAGCATAAGTTATAGACCCTCTCATTAAATATTTATATACATGTATATGACTACAATGGAATGTGGCACTTGTTGGGTCTCAAAACATTAATTTACATTCAAATTTCCAATTAGAAACTTTCAGTAGTCCTTTTGATCACATAGTCTGCTCTGTCCTCTGCCTTCTCTCTCTAATTCTACATTAAACTGAACACAAGTTACAAAACTGTGCCTAACACAGAATTTAATGAGACAGGGAGAATTCGGAGTGTACAATGCTGTTTTATTTCTGAATCACCAAACACTAATTCAACTGAGATGCACTGAAAATCTACACCTTTTATACCATCCACAACCTATTTACTTTTTTCATTTTTTTAACCACTTGTAAACACTTGCACTGTTGAGTATAAATATGTTTCTCAGCCAAGAAATTTGTGATTTGGAACTGCTGCTGTCTTGCAAAATATATTTCAACAAAGGGAATGGTGGGGGGATAGGGGTTGGAACGGGAGCTAAATCCTTTCTGAGGAACTGCATTTTGTCACATGCAATGATTTATTCTGTCAAGAAAATAGATTCTATGAAGTACTGTAAGCCCCTTTGGCAAGAAAATTCATTTAGTCAAAAACTTTAATCTATCCCAGTGACAAAATTCCCTCTTTAGTTTATTGCTTAAAAATTGAGTTTCATAACTTCATGCACTTTTGCAAAAGAAAAAAAAGTCTCTTTTTTATGATTATCTTTTGGTGATCTCAGATCACATAAAAAGAAATTGATCACTATGGAGAAGTTGAGATTGCATACTAAAAATGGATATTTAGTTTACATATGTAAATATGTATCTTCAAAATACATGAACATTTTAACTTATTTCTTTTGACATTTTCTTCATATCTCAGAACAATTGCAATCACAATGTCCTTTAATGAAATAATGGCCATTAAAATTTCTCATGCTAAATTTTAGTTTTCTAATTTCCATTAAAAATAATAACTACAGTTAGTTTCTTTGTTGAAGTCACATTTGTCCCCTAAGCTGTAGTACTTTACCTATTGTAAAAATTTCAAATGTCTTGATCTGGCACTTTAAGTCAGTTACATTATGGGAAACTTTTTTGTGTCTTTTAATAGAATACTCACTTCTCTATCTCCAAGCTGATTTAGCAAACTTATTTCTTCTAACTTGAAGATTAAAGTATATTTTAATGCAATTGTGCTCCTTTACAGACCTATATATTAGAAAATTTTAAAATGATTTTCTTAGCAAGCATTCACAGGTTTCATCAGGCTTCCAGAGTCCATAAAACAAAAATGGGTAGCGAACACCTGCTAGGGAATCTACTTTAGAAATAATCTTATGAAATGGCTGTGTAATGTCCTGATGTTGAGATCAAAGTCATTTGCACTAGCAATGGATTCATCTATTTTTTTTCTTCTTGACCTAGTCATGTGTGTTCTAATAAATATTTTATTTCCTTTCCTTCAAGATTTGTAGTATTAAGTCTTTCAACTTCAGTATTCATATCCTAGTTATATAACACCACTGTTAGCATTGATTTTATAAATTCAGTCATTCTGGAATATTGGTTTTTGGTTTATTTTTCAAAGTGTAGTCTTAATTTTTAAAAATAAGTCTTAATTTTTAAAAATAAGTATTGTATGTCTGTTAGTAATACCATTTTTGGGCTTTTAACCATAATCTCATAGATCATTATTGTTTGATTAAATCAAAGTCTACCTTTATCTATATTTTTGTAATTTATACCCCAATTTCAGAATTTGCTGATTCTTTCATTTCTTTAACTTTTCTTTATTTAGACTCTCCGTGGTGGCAGTAGGAATTACAAATTTGACATGTCACACAGTTGTCACTATATAACTATTTACAATAATTTGTTGATAAAAATACCACTATTACCTCTACCACTGAGGGATTCTCTGAGGTGCTGTGTTTTTTATTGTATTTCTTAGTTCTAAAGTGTGTCTTCTTTATATATCCTATTGGTTTGCTGAGATTGTCATTTTGTTTTAAATGTCTGTAAAATGTCAAAATATTTTTATAGTGCTACTTTAAATTCTTGTCAGGTAAATTTGATACACTTGTCATGTTAGTTTTTTCTGTTGTCATTTCTCATTCAAGCAGATTTTATTTTATTTTTAACGGTGATTGACTTCTGAGTGAAATCTGGACATTTGAGCCATTACATTATGAAACTCTGGGTCTTATTTAAACTGCGTGTGTTAGCTATATGTTCATTCACATGAATACCAATTCAGACACTGCTGTTGTGGCAGATGCTGCTCAGTTATTGAGGTGGGAGAGGAATCCCAGATTTTCTTGTTGACTGAGAGGGGTTGGAATTCTTTGTTTGTACTGTGTAGTGTGGGAACCTGGGCTCTTTACTAAGCCTCCTGTGGGTGGGGCAAGGCCATCTTGCACTGCACCTCATTTGGCCTCCCCCGACTTTGTGAGGAGATGGCATCCTGGTTACTGATGAGTTGTGAAAGTTCAGATATTTCACTATGCCCAACCTGGGGCCACCCCAGTGGGGAGTAGAGGTGTAGCTTGTAAAAACTGCATGGAGGTCAAAGTCCACCTCCCAACTAGGTCCACACTGGGGGAGGGGCATGTTACTGTTGAATGCAATGACTCTATAGCCCATTCTCCACTACTTTAGCACCTCCTCTTTGCTAGCAGTGTTGAGGTACCTCTGATAATCTGGAAATAATAGAGGTCTAGGGTTTCCACTTACTTTTGTTTGGCAGCTTTCTTGCTTTCACATTTTCCACATCTCTTACTAGGCTATATATGGCAAACTCAAACCCCAGAGAACTCACTGCCATATCATTCTCTGACTTATGTCCTCTAATAAGTTTTGCATATTCTCTCCATTTTGTCTTATCTTGGCTTCATATGTGAACTCTAGGGTTTTTAGTTCTATTTTGTAGTAGTGGGCATCTAACTCATTTTTTTACATTAGTTGGATTTAGAAGAGTATTTTTTATTTAACTTTTATTTTGCACTTAAGAATTATCTATACCTTTCTGAGAGCAGATATAATATATATATATATATTTCATTTTTACTTCAACAAAATGACTTGTACACCATTAGTGAACCTAGTGGGTTAGTAGCAATATTTTAAAAATATATATTTATTTTATTTACTTATGCATACAAGAGCTGGGGTACAGGTCAGAGGTGCAGGGGGCGAGAGGATTCAACAGAGACAGAGTGTGGAGCAGAAAGGGCAGATCCCCACCAAAATACACTGCTGAGGGGAGCAGAGGGCGAGACTAGAGAGGTATACTGCATCATGTGGGTTAGCTCCCTGGTTGGGGATTGAACTCATGCAGCAGTGATTGATGAATAACTTGATAGTACTGAGACTTTAACCACTGAGTCACCAGGGAGATCCCCCTCATATCAATATTGGAATGAGAATCAAAACAGAATAGGAAGATTGTTTCTAAACTAATGTTTAAGGAGATAGTCACCATCAATCTGGGTTAGCTAAGAAAATATGATTGGCTCAATAAAGAAAAAAATCCCAATTGGGAGTAAGTTCAAAATGTTAAGAACAACAAAACTTAATTGAAAGAAAATGAAATTTTCTTGTAATTTTGATGACTAGTACTGGTTTTTATGGATGTCACTAAACTGTCCTGCCAGTTCTACCTAATTCCTTCAGCCACAAACATCCTTGGATGTTTATCTATATCTACCTTTTCTTTTAGAGGTGTTTTTCCATTGTGGGAAACAAAATGAATGATTCCATTTTCCAGGCACAGTTCTATGAAAAGGGATTATATAACACAAACTACATCAACAGGGTTATCTTTCTTGATGTATTGGGATTATACCTAAAAATTACAACAACACACCTGCAGTTTGCTGAGCTCTTGATCTGATAGGTTATGTAAGGAACAGATAACTTTGAAGCAATGCACACCTTACATACAAATAAGGATACAATCTCTCCGGAAAAAGTTCAGGATCTTTGTGGCCTTGGAGCCACTGGGAGATTACAGTGCTTAACTAACCAGTTTCTAAATCAAATTCTTTAGAAGCTCACTTGAATCTTGCCTGTGGGTTCTGTAATAATTACCTCTTTATTGTTTATTACAATTAGTTCCTTCAACATTAATGAAACTCTTAAGTAAATGTTACCTTTCTTTAATTCTTCAGGATTCAATAGAGAAAATGGTATTTCTCACATGTTACCACTTGACTTTTATTATATGAATTAAATGGTAATTGCCAACATTTTCTTTAGAGCTTATAAATAAGTATAGAGTATAAAGGAATAAAGAGATGTCCAAGGCTTATTTTTGTAATTTTATCAGCATAAAAGTTGACTAATTTAAAAAAAAATGCATCAGGTCAGGTAAGTGATAACAATATAGTGTAGACAAGTTTTCAAGAATAAGTATATTTTCAACTCAACTACAAAAACAGTGGCAAGATAAATATCAATTTCCAAATGAGTAACTGTTCAGCTCAACAAGGTGAGATAGTATAAGTCAAATTAATTAAGAATGAATACCAAATACAGTGCATATAATAAACCCTCTAGGAGACAAGACTTGAGAGAATTATATTTGGTTCAGTGTGTTTCAGCGATATCTAGGTCATGCTGGGAGAGACATGGAGATAAACTTTAAACTGGTTTTAAAATGGAACTATGGAAAGTAATAGGATTAAGCATTAAATAACAAAAGGATTAGATCACAATAACCATAGAAAAGTATAGGATTATGGAATATGGAAAGGAGGCATGTCACCCCTGGAGAGAAGAGAAAGGACTCATTTTAATATAAGTGAATGGTTGGTTTGGGAAAAATAAATAAATGAAGCTACTAATAATGTAATAAGGCAACTAGAAAGAAAAACTTGGTTCTGATTAGGTCATCAGAGGACCCCAGACAGCAAACTATGAAACAGAAAAAAAATATGCGTGATTATAGACTAGAGAGAAGAAAAAAAAAAAAAAGAGTTAAACAGTGAAGTGTTACTGTTACTTCAGCTCACTGGTCTTTTGACATATAACTTCCCTCAGCCCCCACTCTTCTCACTTAGATTGACACAAGGCATTTGTGTCACAAGAGAAAGAAAGAAACTGGCTTTTTGGTGAGGCATGCTATAATTCTGATTATTTTCACCAATATATTAACCTTTTCTACAAAAGCAAACAAATAAAAAGAGCACTCTATTCCTGGAAGATGTTTGGATGGTGTTATGACAAAGTTTTATACTTATGATGAAAGTTATCACTATAATAGAGGAAAAAGGAGAGCCTACTTATTAGACAAGTCGCACAAATACAAATGCACTATTTTTTTTCCTAAACACCATTTTTTATTGATTGACATCTATTTCTGATATTAAGTTTTGAGGATCATTCTGCAAAAATGCATCTTTTTACTCAGTAAGGCCTTATATCTTTGTGATATATGGGATAAGGATTTTAAAAAATGTGCAAAAATATTTCGAAATGAGGAGATGTCACTAAATTTTTATGCTGTTTAAACTTTTATTTTTATGTTTGTTTTTTCCTGCAAAAGTTATGGTAAAAAATTAATTCACAAGAACTAGTAACTGGAATTAGAATTAATCAGCACATTCTAATATAGCAGAATGAACCGACACTGTTTTTGAAACAAATGATTTATCCATTTCTTAAGGTGTAAAACTAAGAAAAACATTATAAAATTTCAAATGCTATATGATCTTATTGGATCATATATAAATAAAAGATAATTTGATTTCCAAAAAAGGAGAGAAAAGTATTTTTTGAAAGCCTTTTAACTAGGTTATCACTATGCTTAATAACAACTAACAGGAATATTATTCCTTAAAAAAGACAAAACTAAGCCCAAACAATCTTTAAAAATCTTATTAGAATTGAGACTCGCAGAGGGTAAGATTATGTATAGGAAGCAGAAAGGGGCAAAGGGAAAATAGATTATGGTGGATGATTAATGGTGCTTTGGTTGTGGGTGTGGTTTGGTAATATACATTTGAAGAGGTATGAAGCCATACATCTAGATCATATCATGTGTGGTCAAACAATATTACCTCAACAAAAAATATTATAAAATATTTTAATATATATTGGGGAAAGAAATATTATTCCTTAAATATACTATGTTTGATTAAGTTTTTCTAAATTAAAAATTTTATAGATATTCTAAAACTTATAAATAGCCATCTTACAAGCTTCAAGTCAAACCACTTTCAAAGAAAACACAGAAATACAAAGGTCATTATGACTCCAATAAAATCACAAAGTCCTTTAAAAGAGTTTTGACTATCCCAAATTTTTTAGATTTTCAAAAATTCTATTTACATAGTTCCAGACTAAAAACTGGTTTCTCTATCAGCTTGTAGATCTCATCTTTGTTCCTTGGCTTATAGCCCCCTTAATGTTACCTTCAAAGTCAGCAACAGCAGGTTGGGTTCCTCTTGCATCATATCACCCTGACGCCCCAACTGAATCTCTGTTCCATCTTAAATGTCCTTGTTAGGCCATCACAGATAACCCAAAAAAATTTCTTTACCTACACATTAGCTGATTAGCAACCTGAATTCCATCTGCAACCTTAATTCTTCTTGGCCATATAATCTAACATATTCAATTTATAGAGACTAGAACTGAGTATCTTTGGAATGCTATTATGCCCACTACATCCACAGTCCCATATTTACAGAACACTATAAATATATCCTAATTTTATACTTTGCAGAATATTACATTTTAGTCTTACAAATTAGGTAACATTTATTTGAGTTGTCTTCTAACCAATTGTTCCTTGTGGTAACAACAACAACAAAATTATAAATGATATAATTTCAGGGTAACTTAAGGAAAATGGAGTGCAACTTTTTTGACTTTTTTCCTGTCATGGTCAGACTGTATATAGCAGTTATTGACCAGACTTTATATAGTAATTATTATAAACCAATTAGGGTGTTGGAAAAGTCACTGACCTAAATAGTTTAATGTCTGATTGAGGATAAACATGTCCCGTTTTACATAATCAAAATTTCTACCCATGCATTTATGGTGAAGAATCTTAAAATATGAAAAGATGAATGCAGAAACATAGTTGTACCTTTGATCTTTGAGGATGACTGTGTAGAGGACTCATTTACTTTAGACCTGGGAAAATGTTAATCATAATCATTCCCATGCATTCAGTAGGCTAAGCTAATTAACTGGGCTGCATTCTGCCTCCATCCCCCAACATTCCTGTCCTAACCACTAGTGTTTGAAAGTGATGGTTATGGAGACAGGGTCTTTGGAGAGGGAATTAAGACAAGGCCCTTAGGTGGGACCTAATATATAATTGATGTCCTAACAAGAGAACATTTGGATACCAACACAAATAGAGGGAAAAAACAAAGTGAAGACACAAGATAGTCTGAATTCAGACAAGAACAGAGGCCTGGAACAACCCTTCATTTACAGTGTTTAAAGGAGCCAATTCTATCAACATCTTGGTTTCTGATGTCTAGCTTCAAAATAACAGGAAATAAAGGTCTGATGTTTCAGCCACCCATCTACTATACATTGTGATTTCAGTCCTAGCACACTTATACAGATACCAACAGAGTGCAGATTTGCAAAGACATGGAAAAGTTAGCCTTGCAAATATTTATAACTAGTTTATTTCAGTAAATTACTTTTGTTGGTATCACGGGGACATAGATAGTATTCATAACCATTTTCTAATTTAAAGATGTTTGCAGCCTAAAATATAGAAAAATCTATGTATTTTTTCTCTCTTGTCTATCATAGTAAAATATTTGAACTTACTTTCAAATACTAAGTCAAATAGGCATTGTATATTTTGAAAGTGTATTGAAGTAATTGTATAGAGATCAACACTAACCGCAATCAGAACAGATTGGAAACCATGAAGGTATCACTTCCTACTATTTCCTTGCCTCTGAATATGACAATTGAAATGATTTCATTACACAGCCTTTTAATAATCCCACATATGCAAAGATCCCATGCCTTTTTGCAAGCATTATTTATGATTAATTCTTTAAAAATGTCAGGTATTATTCAAATGGAACAATAGTTTCTACTTAGATCTATATTAAATAACTGTTAATATATTAATATTTATTACATGTGTTTCTCTCTAAAAAGATGTATTTAAAGATATGTGTTCTTAACTGAGATGCGCTTTTTAATTTTAATCCAGAGATGACAGTATTTTTCCCTTTGCTACTGTTTGAGGGTAGGGGAGTGATGGGCACGTTTACCTTCAAGCACAGTGTACTATTTTCCAAAAAGAGGAAAAGTAAGTTTTATGAGGTATTGAAGGAAGAAGCAATTTAACAATTTCAACTGTGGTGATTAGGAAGACTATAAAGGGAATGTGGGCTTGCATGACATACTGTAACCTTACTGGAATAATATGCTAGAACTATAAAGGAACATATAATCTGAGCAGAGAATGTTTAGGCTTCCAGTGAATGAGGGGGGAAAAGCAAGAAAAGAATCTAGATAATCAAAATGGTACATTAGAATAAAATTAGAAGAATTTATCCATTGTTCTATTTCTTTCTACTATTAAAAAATAGTACAAGGTGATGGTCACCAAAAAAAAAAAAAAATCTTTGCAGTAAGAGCCAGGGAAAACAACCTGATTGTCCATTCAGTGATGATGGATAAACCTAATGAGTTAGTCCATAGAATCAGAAATTATTCAGCAATAAAAGGAAAGGGAAAGGTATATAGGTGGCATCAGCATTACAGTGACAGAAGTTGTTCCCTCTTCCATTCACCTTTAATGACCAACTAGACATCCACATGAACCAAACTGCCTTTGTGGGGGTTGTGGGATAAGTACTATGAGCCAAGGAATCCAGGTTGTCTTGCTCACCTGTTTATCTGGTAAGGAGCAGACAGATTTTGGTGTAGGCTAAAGAACCAATGGGGCCACAGAACCTGCCCTAATCACTTGTGTCATGATAAGGAAACTAACTTGGCATAAGCTAACCTGGGCAAATACTAGTGGACCAGAAAGAATTCAAAAAGTATTGCTGGGTAAGTTTCAGCACAACACTCAAGTCAAAACAAAATTATGATTTTCAGTGCAACTGAGGTAGTTAGAGGAGGTAGTTAGAGTCATCCATTCATTCCCCTAAATCACACTATGTTGTAGGGAGAAGTAAGAACTATCAGGTAGTAGGAATCTCATCCCCAGGGAAAAGGAGAGTGTTAAGTTCATGAGTGCCTGCTTACCTATACTTTTGCTGGGTATGGTTGGAGAAGCTACTTTCTCTCCAACATAACCCAGAACACCGAAGCAGGGAATCCATGATTTGGTTTGAGGAAAGTGGTAAAGGAAAATGCAGACACGCTCAGCAGAAGAAACTATCATCAAAACAAAAAAAGCAACATACTAAATGAGAGAAGATATTTATAACTCATATATCCAGTAAGTTGTTAGTTCAAAATATATGAGGAATCCCTAAAAATTCAACAATGAAAACAAACAATAAAACCCACAAACGTGGGCAGGGGACCTAAACAGACTTTTCTCCATAAAAGACATACAGAAAGTAACAGACACATGAAATCATGTTCATCATTTCTTATTAGAGAAAGGCAGAGCAAAAGCTCAGTGAGATATCATCACTCACAGAATGGTTAGTGTGAAAAAAGACAGTAAATCGCAGGTGTTAGCAAGGATATGATGAAAGAAAACCTTTGTACATCGTTGGTGGAAAGGTAACTTGATGCAGCCACTGTGTAAAACAATATGAGGATTCCTCCAAATACTAAAAAAATTGTGCCCATCCAATCCAGCCATTCCACTTTGGGGCATTTAGCTAAAGGAAATATACCTCATATCTTTATCAAAGATCTATATTCACCACTATGTCCACTGAAGCATTATTTACAAATAGCCAAAACATGAAAAACAACCTAAGTGTCAAATGATGAATGAACAGACAAAGATGCAATATATACCACTCAGCTATTTAAAAAGAAAAAATATATAGGGCCTCCCTGTTGGCACAATGGGTTAAGCAATGCACTATGAAGCAGACCACAGCCACTGCAGCATGATTCCAATTCCTGCCTCTGGTCAGGGAGGGGACCTACATGGCACATCAGACCTCTCCTGCCTCACCCACTGCTCGCCTTAGCAATGTATTTCACTTGATCTGTCTATTCTGCTCCACACTCTGTCTCTGGTGAATCCACTAATCCTCCACACCTCTGTCCTGTACCCCAGTTCTTGTATGCATAAATAAATAAATCTTTTAAAAATAAAATATATAAAGTCATTTGCAACAACATGGATGAAACGAGAGTATTATAACTAGCCAGAAATGGAAAGACAAATATTATACAATTTATTTGTGTATGGTGCACGAAGAAGCAAAGCCAATGAAAAAACTAAGCAAAACAAAAACTACTCTAAGATGCAAACTGGTGTCTACAAGAGAGAAGCGGTTGAAGGATGGGTGAAACAGGAAAAGGGGGAAAGCTGTATGTTGATGGGTGGAAATCAGGCTTCAAGTGGTGACTATGATATATTATATAGAGATCTAATTATCATGTTGTATATCTGAAACTTATATATCAGTGTTGCCACAGTAAAATTTTATTGGAAAAATATCAAAGGTCATTAAAGTGACTAGGCATTTAGGGCTTGAACAGAAAATCTGTCCACTCTGTGTACATGGGTACCCCAGGTACTGAGTTCAGACCTACCACAGCTCCCAATTTTGAGCCTGCATCGTGTGCAGGCTTTGAATCTGTTACCACAAGGCTGGTAAATGGACTGCTCTGAAAAAAAGTAGATCAGGCCATCGAGATAGAGTAGAATGGTGATTACTATGCAACTGGTAAATATTAAGTCCTGGAGAGCTAATGTACAACAAGGTGATTATAATCAACTATACAACTACAGGAAACTGGTAATATACTAGATGTAAATTGTTCCCATCACACACAGAAAAAGAAATGTTAACAATGTTACGTGAGAGAATGTTAGCTAACACTATGGTGCTAATCATATTGCAACATTTAAGTGTTTCAAATTTAAGTATGCAATGTTGAACGTAAATTACAAGTCAATAAAAATAAGCTAAATTATGCAATTCAGGGAATCAAAGTCCCTAGTGGCTCACCAGTTCATTCCAAGTCAAAGTGTAACTTTGTACAAATTATCTAGTTTCAGATAAAGCTTATATTCTCTGTTGATGCTCTAATAATCAAATACTTATTTCATCAGGAAAAGTGGCCCCCATGCTGTTTTCTCAAAGTCATAGGGATTTCTCCATGAGTGTAGAGCATGAATAAAGTGAGGGGTGTCAAAACTATTTCAAGTAGAAAGGGTAGGAAAAATAGAAATCCTAATGAAAGAAGGGCCATTATCAAAGCTTCCTATGATCATGTGGAGCTTATGTGACATCTGTGAGGAACTCCAAACAAACAGCTGCTTTCCCCTGGGGACATATGTTGAATCCCACAGAAATTTCCTGGGAAGGCAACAAGTTCTCATACAATGATGATGGACTGCGGGAGTCTTGGAAGTGGGTGCAGTTTGGTAACAACATCTGAGGGGACAGATCCTAGACTTCTAGTACATAATGTTACCTCAATTTAAAAACAAACAAACAACAACAAAAAAACACAAAACAAAGCCCAAAACTGAAAACTGAAAAAAAAAAAAAAAAAACACCATCTCTGTTAAGAGTTAAAACTCATTTTTAATCAAAAACAAAAAGAGGAAAAATAGAGGAATGGAGTACTGATATGTATACCAATATGAAATTAATTTTGACAACTTCATGTTAAGTGAAAGAATCTGGAAACAAATGCATATCCAAATATAGCTATCTAAAATAGAAACCTTTCAAAATAGGCAATCTACAGACATAGCAGTAGATTAGTAAGTCTATAGCAAGGGGATGTAAGAAGTTTGGGGTTAGGATTTCTTTTGAAGTTAAAAAATATATTCCAAAATTGGTTGTGGTAAAGACTGTACACATCTATGAATATAATACAATCCAACAAATTGTGCACTTTAAATGGGTAAACAAATTTTGTGAGCAACAAACTTTAAATTTTTGTTTTGTGATACATAAATTAATCTTGATTGGAAAATACCATTTGAAGTCTAACACTGATAAACATAAAAAAGTCAACTATTGCACAAAGCTTTTTACATTGGCTCTATTCTAGGAAAAGAAAAATTCTGGTGTCAAACCCAACTGGTCAGCATATATACTTTTTAATTTTACAATATGCTGTTTCTTTCAGGGAATTATTTTATGCACTCATGTAATGTGTAATGGCAGCAACCATCTGGATATTCAACATCATTTAAACAACAGTAACTAAATGTATATATATTTTCATCCCTAGGGCCAGCAGCATTTCATATACTATGCCTTGCTTCTGTGGCATTGCAAACCCAGAGAAGCTGTAACTTGGAGAATAAAGCACCACTTCCCCATCATTGCATGTCACTTTCTTTAAATCAGAATTTACCATGTACATTAATGACACAGAACTAGTAATAAACAATCAAGTCTGCTTGTCACCTCCTGGGCTACTGTGTCTAAGCAGTGCAGTCTTTCTCTTCATCATACTGCTTAACCACTGGCATGACAAGCTCTTTTCACAATGAAGCATCAGTAAAACACTATTGATTCTGTCTGAATGGCTAAAATATGAGTCACTCATTATCTCTCTTGCAATGGTCTTGGAACTGTAATATTGTAAGCTACTCATAACATGACATGGAATAGCAATCCTATACAATAAAATCAACTATTAATACTGCTTTTTTAGACTTCTGTATTTTTAACCCAAGGAATAAAATACACAACTTTTCTTTTGGATGCACTTCATAACATGAGTCATGCGATTGCTTAAAGTCCTTTTCAGCAAAAAAAAAAAGTCAAGTTATAGCCAATGGGTTATAGTCAATGAAAATTCTATTGAAGTTTAAGAAAATTTTAGAAAGTCACAGTAAACATTTTTACTTTTATTCCCCCCCTTCACTGACTATTTTTGAATATGGTGATATAAGTTCTTTAACATTTCATACAGATTCTCAAGAAAAATATGTGAATTATCAGCTGGAATTAGTCATTCCATATCAAAATTTGTGTTTATCATAACAGTGACTTTTATATTATAATGAAGATACCATGAGTATCTTCCTCCCTGAGAGGTTATTCAGCTAGATGTCTGTAATGAAATTGGTAATCCACTATAAGTGACCCTACATGCTAGCTAAAGACTTAGGAAAAGAGGGAGGGGGTAACAAACACTAAAATTATCCCCATTACTACTATTACAAATACTAGTCATAACTTTCTATAAATTTTTAAATTGTTACCATTTTAAGCACATATTGCACCTTACAACTTACAGGACACTAAGAGCAATTTCATTAACCTAACTTCACAGAACAGGAAACTCATTTTCAGAGTTTAAGGAATTTGCTTTTAATTGCACTGTAATCAAAATAAACTAAATTGGTCAGATTCAACATGTGTAGCAGTCTTTAAAGACTAATAAAGTCCATATCCCTACTCTGTTCAATTTCTCTATCCCCAAATTTTAAGGGATGGTCATCAGTGATACTTTAGGTAAACCTTGTTCATTGAACATTCAACTATCAATGAAAACAAGAGAAGACAGCCTAACCTCAGAGCAGTGGGGACACAAATGCCAACTGGCAGAGAGACTACAAAACTTTTAATACAACCCTTTATTCTACAGCAGTAAGTGATTGTACTTAATAAAGCTGTTCTAAGAAAAACAGGTAATGACCAAATGGGGGCAAGAATTTCCTTAGAATTTTTCTCAGTACAAAATTTTTTGACAGAAACTAGTATTTGTTCAGTTAAACACGTAAGTTGAACATTAGTTGCCTTTCTAGTAGAGATAATCTGAAATGAAAGGCTACTAAAGTTTACTATTTACTCCTTTCAGGGAAAGAAAATTGAGACATGACTACAGTTTCCTTTCATAATTATCCAAATTTAAGACTGAAAAGTGATTTTAGCTATCAAGTAAGATCCCCTTTTTTGTAATCATGTGAGCTAGCAATAAAAATTAAGAGAATAAAATGTGAATTACTTAATACCCATTTCTGATCCTATATTTAGTATATTTCCTAATATTGGAATTAAATTTTTCATATAATAATGAAATACATATGAAACTAATGATAGAAAATCAAAACTGTATTAATGCATTCCCATTTCAAGAATTGAAAACCATAATTTATCATAAAATTTTGATAATGAACTTGGTAAGAATAAGGTCATAATATGGAAAAGAGTAACAATAGTATTTTGGTCTACATAACAAAGCAATCAAGAAATAAAAGTATTAGTAATAAATGTAATCAGCAAAGAAGTAACAGTATAAATATGCAAGATAAGGTGATACAAGGTTAATATACAAAGTACTTTGTATATTAATGTCATAACTATAAATATGTATGTAATGACCTATTACCAAGAAAATGAAACTGTCATTCTGACAAGATATTTAAATTCCATGAATATTGGTTTTAATAGAGAAAGTTTTAAGCAATCAATAGAAAACAGATGAGGAGGGAGAGTGGAGATAATACTGTCTGTAATGCTTTATTCTCCAATTTCTAAAGTCATTTCATAAATTGTTTTGGTGAACGAGCCTAGCTTGAAATGTGTAATTTTTAATAGTTGGGTTGTTTTAGGATGGGAAAAGGGATGATTAAAATTATTTAGAATGAGAGGCACGTTAAGATTGCATTTCCCCCCCCCCCCAAAAAAAAAAATCAATGGTACAACTTTATCTCCATCTATAATTTACAAGGTAATAAAATTTAACCAATTTCTGTAACAAAACTTTATAAAAAAAAAGAAATTTGTATTTGGATTAATAATTACAAAGGGTATATTGACATTCTGTTACATAAATTCATAAGAATAATTTTTAGAACACAAGGGCATGATGAAGGACAGAATTAGATTTTTAGAGGTGGTTTTCATGTAGTATGTATGTGTTGTTTTAATGATGCAAACTTGAAACTTATGTAATGTTATAATGCAACTTTACATCAATAAGTACTTAAAAACTAGGTATAACTTCTGGAAAAAATTTAAATAAAATACACATTGACATCATTATTTCTACTTTAGTTCTTTGGCCTGGTCTCTACTGATTAGTATCAACTATCTTTAACTGAAGATAACTAAAAAAGAAGGCATAACACATCCTGAAAAATTAAATAATAAAATACATATATATGCTATGTATGCTGTACATAATGCTGAGTTTTCCATTCTATTTCATTTATTATATGGCCTATTGACTTTCAACAAAGATGTAAAAATAAGTAGGCAAGGAATTGTTTTTAGATTGATTTTGGAAAATTGGATTTCATTACTGAGAAAAAGATAACTTCTCACCCTTATTCTTACACATACACAAAGATGACTAGAAAAATATCAACAGCTTATAAAACTAATATACCCTGATGATCTACAAGGGAAGATAGACAAATCAACTACTACATTCGGATAATTTAACACTCTACTTTCAGTAATGGATAGAAGCAGGAAATCAGTAAGGATATAGTTTCACTGAATAACATTTATCAACTTTTTCTAATGGCCATTTATAGCACGTTTCACCTAATAACAGCTGAATACACACTCTTTCAACAATCACATGAAAGATTCGTCAAAATAAACCATACCTGGTTCATAAAACACTACATATTTTTTTAAAAATTATAAGTCATCAAACCGTTCAATATGTTCTCAGAGCAAAAGGGAATTAAACTAGAAGTCAGTAGCAGAAAGTTACCTGTAAATTTTCTGTAAAACAGAATGCTATCCCAAAATATTTGGAGATAAAGAAGAGACTGCTAAATAACTTGTGTCCAAAAATCAAACATAACCTTAAAATAAACATTTGAACATGCTAAAAATTAAAATATGACTTGTTAATATAGATGAGAGGTAATCAACTTACAGGGAAATTTAAAGGGTTAAAAGTATCATAGAAAAGAAGAATGATCTAAAATATAAAAGGAAGAACTAAAATGTAAACTATAGGTTTCTACCTAAGAAAACTGGAGAAAGCAATTTAGAGCCAATATACGTAAAGGGACATAACAAAGAGAAGACATAAATAAATGGGGTTAAAAAGAAAAAAAGTTGTTTGAAAAAAATAAGTAAAATTGTGAAATATCTAGATAAGTTAGACAAGAAAAAGACAGAAAACAAATACCACACCATTATAAAGGCAGAGATGTCATCATTATTGTTCAAAGGTCATTAAAGAATAGTAAAGGGAAATCATGAACAACTCTATGACGCCAAGCTTGATAACTTTAAAGAAATGACTGATTCTTTGAAAGTTAAAATCTAAAAGTACTTAATAATCCTATGTTTGTTAAAGAAATGAAATCAATAGTAATATTTTTTAAAAATCACCAGGCTCAGCTGATTTGATTGGCAAATTCTCTCAAACACTTAAGACAAAATGATCAACTCTACAATCTCTTCCAGAAAATAGAAGAAATCTATTAGAAATTTAGGTTCTCATTCTTTAAGGGCAAGATTAATCTCATAGAAAAACCAGACCAAGCCATTACAAGAAGTGAAAATTACAGACCAATATATTTCCTGAGTTTAGATTAAAAAGTCAACAAAATAATAGGAAATCTAACAACATAAAAATATTACACAGCATGATCACACAGGGTTTATTCTTGTTAAGCAAGACTCATTCAACATTAGAAAGTCAATTAATGCCACTCCCCATAACAAGCACTAAGGAATAAGGCATATCAATAAATGCCATTTGACCAAAAATTTAACATTCATTTATTATAAAACTATTTTGGGCAGGGGGTGTGCTGTGGTAACAACACCTGAAGGGGGAGATCCTGTAACTCTAAATCACAAACAACATTACTTCAATCAACAAACAAAAAGACCTGGGAATATAGTAGTGGAACATCCTTATGAAAGGTCACCCAGGCCCCTCATCCAGGCTCCCAGGGCAGCAGTTGTAAGAAATGGGGTGCATCCAAAAGCAGTATCCCTCAGTGACAAGATAAGCTGGTACCAATAGTCACTCTAGCTGGAACAGTGACCCTGAACAAACAATGACCCCCTAACTGTAGGGTGACATGTGACTCACCTGTATTTTTCCACTCCCCAGGCCCAGCAAAGAAGGGGCATATGAAAAACCCTTAGCCTGTACATTGGGCATGATTTTCCCAGACACTCTGCATGGGATCTGTGAATTTTGTTCAGGAGAGTAATGAAGTCCTTTCAATCACTGTCAGTTTCTTATGACACTAGACATTTGGACCATGTTCTTGCACATGTTTCCGACAATTATTCATAAAAACTTTACTTAAAACCACGAATATTTGCAAGTAACTAAAAGTACTTTAGTGGCTAAATGGGTAAACATATATTGGTATATCCACACAATGGCATAATAGTCAATGATAAAAGAATATCAAGTCATAACATGATAGGGGAGAATTTAAATACATAGTAGTAACAGAAGTAAAATGCCTTTTGCATGATTCTTATTGTTTGTCATTTCATAAATTGTAAAACTCAAGAGACAGAAAACTATCAGTTTCTGATAGTTTCTAGAGACTTAAGGTTGGCAAAATAAGTAGGTAAAGCACAAGAATTCTTAGCACAATCTTATTTTTTGTGATTTTTCTATGTGATATCGTAATAGTGAATACAAGTCATTTTACATTAGTCAAAACCTATAAAATCTTTTGACCAAGTATATTTAGTATATGTAAAGTTTCTCATTCTTTAGGAACTGGAAGGGTCCTAGACAAGATCACCGACCATGATAGGAAAATATAACTGTATCACAAATGCATGAATTAACATCAATAAAGGAGGTAGAAGAAAGCAATGCTGACCTTAGTGTCTTCAGAAAGGAGTGCCATCTATAAAAAAAAGGCAGAAGGACTGATAGAAACATTGTATGTTAGATGAAATTCTCATTAGTGTAATGTCTAACAATTTTATGTAACTGAGCATGTTTATTGGAATGAAAGAGTGAAATAAATGAGTATGATTTACTGAAAAACAAGCATCTTATTGGTACACTGGAATTTACATATAAATAAGGGTAGAAACATCAATCATCTCTGCTATCTTGGTGGTAATGAATTAAGTATGGACATATTAGTGTAAACTCAGATTTAGCTTAAAATAGTTACATAATGAAATATTTCTAGCCATATTCATATACGCAGGCTAATAGAAATACACTGTTTATTCCTTTAGCTGAGAGATAATCTAGTAGTGACAAGCATTTCTATCACCGACATGGTAATTTCTAATATAATTCATAAATTTATTAGAAAACAAACACACACACATTTAGAAGAAATGACAGGTTTAAGATTAATGCAACAAATATACAAGTCTTATAACTTGAAATTAATGCAAGTGCTAAAACAAACACCCAATATACACATAATTGTAAAAGGAGCACAGACATTACCTCAAACAGTTCACAGTAGACAAATCTGGAACAATTTGAGCAGCAAAGCAAGTATTACTGAATTATAATACAGAGAATAAAATAACCAGGTGTTCACACCAATATAAGACTATATAAGTTAATAGAGGAAAAAGAGATAAGCCTTCCATGCAGAAGAACTTCAGATAACACTACTTACATGTTGATTTACATAATGTGAAATTTATATGGAGGCACAAAAGGCCCCAAATAGTCAAAGTAATCATGACACAAAAATGAGAAAGAATGAAGCTATCATATTCCTGGACTTCAAACTACAAGGCAAAGTTATAGTAATCAAACAGTATGGTGCTGGAACAAAAAAGACATACAGATAGAACTGAAGGGCAAAAGATAAATACACATCACTTAGACAATCTCTGACAAAGGTCTTGAGTAGACATTGGAGAAAGGATTTTCTTTTTATCAAACGATACTGGGAAAATTGAAGTCACATGCAAAAGAAAGAAATTAGACCACTATCTCATACCACACACAAAAATTAACTCAAAATGGATTAAATACTTGGACATAGACCCAGATGCAATCAAAAACAAAGGGAAACATTATATGGCATTGACTTCACAAATGTTTTTGGAAACTTGACACCAACAGCAAG
Organism: Galemys pyrenaicus; assembly: GCA_019455555.1. Lineage (NCBI taxonomy): Eukaryota > Metazoa > Chordata > Mammalia > Eulipotyphla > Talpidae > Galemys > Galemys pyrenaicus. The sequence continues at coordinate 410,563 of JAGFMF010011781.1, read as the reverse complement.
GGAAGCACAAGCAAAAATAAATAAACTAGATCCAATTAAAAAGCTGCACAGGCAAAGAATCTGTCATTAAAATTAAATACTGACAGGAAGAATGATTTACATAAACATCCAACAGTAGGTTACTATCCAATATTTATAAGGAACTCAAAGAGAACAAGGATCCCAATCAGAAAATGGGCAGAGGGCATAGACACATCTCTAAAGAAGACAGATGGCCAACAGACACATGATAACAATGTTCATTTTCAGTTAGCATGGCAATGCAAATAGAAAAATGAGATACCACCTCATACCTGCTACAATGGCACTTATCATAAAGACCAGAACAAGTGTTGGTGATGGTATGGGGGAAAAGCAAAACCTCATACACTGCTGGTGGCAAAGTAGATGGTCCAGTCCCTATGGAAAATAGTATGGCAGTTTATCAAATCATTAAGACTAGATTTACCATACAATGCAGAAATCCCATTCCTACCTATCTAGTAGACAAATGCAGTCACTCTAAATTTAGAGGATAAATGCACTCATATTCATTGTAGCACTATTTATAATGATCAAGTTACATTAACAACTTAACTGACTAGACAGATTAGTGGATTAGTGTGGTATATAAACATAATGGAATGTTAGTTATAAAAAAAATGAACTCTTGTCATTGTCACAGCATAGTGGAACTGGAAGGGATTATGCTAAGTGAAATAGGGCTGAAGCACAAAGACAAAAGGCAGATGTTTTCACTTGTGCACATAAGGCAGAGAAACAAAGAGGGTCAAAGAGGAACAAAAGCAAACCCTAGAAATTTGACTGTAAAATAGAGGTTACCAGAGTGAATGGGGAAAGGTGTGAAGCAAAATGGAGAGGGGGCACAGTGGACTAAGTAGAGGTTTGTGGGCGCCTTGGTGGGTGTGGTATGGTTACATACAACAAAGAGGCTTGAATCTGTGCCTCTAAAATTGTGGTAAACCAATGTTACCACAATACAATAATAATTAAAATGTTTCGAAATTAATCATAAGAGATGGGGGACAAAAGTTTCATATTTTAAAATATACTTTCAAAATTAAACATACAAATTGCTAATAAACACTGGAAAAGATCTCAATATTATTAGTAATCAAAAATATTAAAATGAAGAGACTATAGACCAGTGTATAGTAGAAGGCAGTTAGGAAAAAAAACTAGGAAATAATTTCTAATTAATCTGTCCTTCTCCCAGAATATCACCATACATATTGCAGTTGCAAACACTTCATCTAATAATTATAAAGTTGTGTTGGATCATGTCTGAAGTCACTTCCAATGTCAATATTCAGAGAACTTACTTTAAGCAAGAAAGATAAATTATATATATGTATTTTTTGTCATCTTTACTCCAGACAGCTGAATTAATTCAGCTTCCTTAGATGATTTCTATAACTGATAAGAAGCTATCACAATAGAACAATTCATTGACAATCTGATCACTTTCCCTTGCAATTTGCACTATGTTACCTGTGAAATAATTTTATCAATAGGTGGCAGGAATATAGTCCTTAATTTTCTAAAATGGAAGGTTCTAATGCCTCCACTATTCATCTATACATTGCAAACTAGAAAATGTGCATTATGTATGTTACTATAACTTAATTTTTTCCCTCAAAATATGTCTCAGAAAATTAAATTCAACCCTGAAAAGGGCCCTGGGGCAATGATTGATCTAACTATAAATTTTACAGCTAAGATATAAAACTCCAGAATTGCTAGTTTGTAATAAAAACACTGACAGAACTTTTAACCTTCATTTCTCTATCCTGTCTTATGCAATTACAAGTTTCAGTCAATAGCTGAAAGTTTTGGTAGTAAAAAGAAGTTCTTAAGATTATATTAGTGACCAATGCATGTAAACAAGATAAAATGTTTTTAATCTCTGTGTACCTCTCAGAACAGACCAGCAGATACTGAAGTTGGTCCTGATCATCGTTGAGGGAAAAGAAACACTTTTCACATTCAAGTAGTTTATGACACCAACATCACTCATACCACTGCATATGCACACAAACACACACACTCACACTAGCCCTACAAAAAATCAGTCAAGAAGATATGAAATAACACTTTGTTTAATGTTACCATAAATAGGTTTTAACACATTAAATCTACATCATTTGCTTATCATCTATAATGAGAATCTGTGATTTCCATAATAAACACAATTCCATTGTGTTAAGTTGATATATTTTCTGAGAAAAGGTTGTAGAGACTAAAACATAAGATAACCTAAACCAGAATGCACCATAAATAATAGTTTGAAAGAAGTGCAGGGATGCTGATGAGGTTAACAATGGTAAAAGCTAGTATCCTTTGATTGTTAAGACTAAAGAAATTCAGGAAGTGTGTAATTTTTTCATTTATATCTCACATTCAGATGAGGTAGCTAATATTGAAATATCATTTTACAGGTGGAACAAAGTAACTAAAATAGCCCTCAGTGACATCCAACTTCACACTGAATGTGAAGATCTCACCACATTTCTAATAAATGGGATATATGGAAACAGGCTGAGATGTTAGTGCCATGATTGTTAGCTAAAACTATTGTTTATATCCTGTTTATACCTCCTCTCTATTGACTTCTTGGGTTATATACTTTGTTGATATAAACTGCCTTGTGGAAGAGGCCCATGTTAAAGAACTGAAAATGCCACTGTGTAACAGTAAGATCCTCCACCCCACAGACTCTGAACACCTAAGTCCTGTAACAACCATATGACTAAACTGGGAAGCAGATACTTCCCCACTTGAACTTTCAGAGGTGATCACTTAATGTGGCCAACAATTTGATTGTAGCCTAGTGAAAAAATACAAATAAGAAGACACATCTAATCAGTGCCTAAATGCCTGACCTACACAAAATGTGAGGTAGTGTGTGTTGTTCTAAGCCACATATTTTTGCTAGAGTAGTTATGCAGCAATATTTTACTTATATAACAAATGAAGACTTTGAATCTTTGAGAAGCAACATATCAAGTAGTTGAGATCTAATTGCTGCCTACAACCTACATCCAGACCCCTACAAAAAATTGACCAGCATTAAAATGATCACAGCATATTCAGTAAGGAAGGAAATAAGTCAAGAAAGATAAATGATGTATGATAAAATTAGTAATGAATTTAGAAATTGGTCAAGATAAATGTAGATCTAAATAAACATTTAAAAAATTAAAGTTAGAGACTGTTAGAAAAAAGATTAGACTGAAATACAAGTCTAAGGGTTAAAGTGAAACTACTTTAAACTGGGTCATTCAGAAGTCAAATATCCATAAAAGGGTTTGAAAAGTCACCAAATAAGTACCCTCCAAATTATGAAGAGAACAGAGGGGGCTAAAGGAAATTCAGAAAGAAGATGCAACAAGAAATAAACACAAGATGATGAAAGCAGATGCCAAGGAGTAGTTGCTAAATATGGCACACAAAATATCATTTTGTGCTAATACCCATTAAAATAGCATTAAAGAGATTAAATTCAGTTACAAGACAGGAAATTTTAGTAGTAAGATTTTAATAAGAGTTTTGAAACTGATTTTTTATACTGATTTATATACTACATACATACATTTTATATATATGCATATATATAGACATACACATATACACACATGTTCTATACAGTTAACTAAAATTATTGGAATAGAGAAGTCAGAATTGCTAACATAAAACTCTGATATACACAAGTAGGGATCCTTGTAGAAATAGCTAATTCCATACCAAGACAAAAAATAACAAGAAAAGCCTGTAATATATGGAGGAACATATTAATAGAAGAATGTCAAAGGAACACATGAAACAACTGATATAGTTCTGTATGGTCCAATGGAACATTCTGAGCAATGGAAAACAAGTAGTACGGAATTATTATCCAAAGTATAAATGTCATAAGCACATATTGATTAACAAAGAATGAAGACAAATATTTTAAAGAAAAAGTCCAAGTTATTTTTTTAAACAGTAACACAAAGAGGTGGAACATAGCTCTCCACTTTACAAATTTTGGTGACTGCTTATAGTGTCTTTCTTATAAATAATGTAGTATTCAACAGAGGAGTAACTTAACAGTGAAAAAAACCAAAATTACCTCAACCACATGTTTAAGGATAACATGAACTGTAGAAATTCATGTTGATATTTAAACACCCTTCCTGTGATGTGATGACAACACTTTACCTCTGTGGTCTTCTTCTCCAAGTCTCATAATCCTTGCCTAATCTAGAGAAGAATTACAAAGCATTCCAATGGAATGACATTACAAAATATCTGACCAAGTCTCTCAAAGCTTTCAAGATCTTCCCAAATCTCAGAAGCTGACAGCCCCAGAAGAGAGTATGACAATGACAATTAGACATAAAATTTATCCTGGGTGAGATCCAGGGAAAAAGAATGCTTAAAGGTAAAGAAACTGAATATTGACTTCAGTTATTATTAAAAAATGTTAAAAATAATTAGTATTGCAGTATTAATAGCGGACAAAAGCAGAATTTAATGCAAAGGGTATCATTAGGGAAAAAGGGTAACTCTCTAATTATTAAAGGACAATTTCACGAGGAATGAGTCAACATTTAATCCTATACTTTAACCACATAGCTTCTACAAAATTAACATAGGATGTTTTGATATTAAGATGTTAAAGAATAATCACCACTGCACCAAATAAGATCTAGAATTCAATTAATCAATATAATTACTTAAAAAAAATAATAAAAAATTTTCCTGACACAGAGTTGAGCAAGATAGCGCTGTCTAGGAAAAATAAACAATTTCTTTTACTTTTCTTTCTTTTTTTAATGCTCAGAGACGATTTGTCCTATTTAGGATAGAGTTCATATGAGAAGACAGAAAAAAAGGCACATGGACCAAATAAAGAGAGTGGCCAGAGAATGAGGAAGTGTCTTCTAAGACAAGGGTAACCCTGATAAGCTGGAGGTGATCCTGTCCTTAAAAATTAGATTACTGTCAACAGAAAATAAAATACAGGCATCCAAGATCATAAAGAGAACTGTAGTATTGTAAAATGGTCTAGGATTTAAATCATTCAAAATTTTGCAGTGTGCTCTGCTTATATGAGTAGAGTCTATTTGCAGCCAAGTAGACACAGATTAAAGTCTACTTGCCAGGGGTGAAGAACTGAACATTAGTCAGTAGAAGTTCTGGAATTTTCACATCTGACATTTATAATACTAAAATTCAGGGTATTTAATTTTAAAAACATGGGTTCTAGTACATTTTTCTCTCCCATAATGTTGGACAGAATATTTTCTTAAAAATTAATTATAATAAGCTAAAAATCAAAATCAAAAGACAGCTATAAATCTGAGACATTCTCCAGGAGAGGAAGAGGGAAAAGGAACAAAATGGCTGGGAAGATCATAAGGGACTATGGTAACAGGACACAAGTGAACTGTTGAAGGGAATTTCACGGGGACTATACCTGAGGAGAAAGTATACACTGTACACAAATGAAAAATGATGTAAAAATATATACATACATATAAATATTCAATCTCAAAAAATAAATGTAAATCCATAAAAAACTTTAAATTGATCAATTTTTTATACTGACTCTTGTGGGTGACAACTGTACACTGTCTATACCATTGCTTGCAAGTGGAATTACAACAGACTGCAAGTTCCCAGAAGCTTGTAATCAAATCACTACTAAATTGATACTATTTGATAACCACTCTATATATTCAACCCAATGCAGGGATTCTTTTGAGTTCTTGTTTCTACTCTGTCTCAGCTTTTGACTCAGCTTCTCTCTAAATCGTACCTAGTATTTTGTGTTTTAACTTTGATGTTTTGATTGTCTCTCTTTTCGCTGGGCATGGTGTAGTTCAGTGACAAGGCTCTAGTTTAGCCTCAGGGCCTAGGTTTTGAATCCGTCACTTAGACTGTCAGAACTCTCCTTCAAGGATGCACCAGATCCAGGGTACTTGATATGATGTTTGTTTTAATCAGTAGTATTAACAGAAAGAGTGAAACGTATGTAGAGTGTTATCACCCGTGCCCTCATCTTTTCTGCCATTGTAGGTAGTGGGGATGAGTATGTAATTTCACCCAGGGTGAATTTATCAATAGCTGTATTACTTCTCAAATAGAAAGTATGACATACCCTGATGCTTTCTGCCTACTTTGAGACCCATTTTTCTCTATCATCTTTACTTTTCCTGACACTCAGCTGTTTTCTGTAAAATGCAAATAATAACTAAAGACTGAATGACTAAATGAAACTAAAATGTCTTTCAAAGGACTTAACCTTATGTTTCTAATTAGACTGAAATTCATGAAAGTAACTTACTGCCTCCTCTCATGCTCCCTTAATTCATATCATTGTGAACCAATTTGAGCAGTTCCTAACTAACTGATAGAAACACCTACCCTATCTGCTAATCAAATGAAATATTCAAGAAATTAGCAAACAGCCTTACACATTGCTATAACAAGCACATTTTTACTTTTTTAATTTATTTATGCATAAAAGAACTGTGCTGTAGGCCAGAGGTGTAGGAGGTGAGAGGATTCACCAGAAACAGAGTGGGGAGCAGAATAGGAAGATTTACTGAAATACACTAGTGAGGGGAGCAGTGGGTGAGACAGGAGAGGTCTCCTGTGCCAGGTGGGTCATCTCCCTGGCTGGAGATTGAACTCAGGTGTGTTGTCTGAGTATAGCGTGATAGAGCTGAGACTTTGACCCTTGTGCTATCAGCACATTTAATTTTTGTTCTAATTACTTGATGAACATTTTGTTTTTACATTAATTATTAATGTATTAAGACAAGTATGTCCTTATCCTAATTAATTGTTTGGCAACCGAGATACCATTAACTACTGTCAAACAGTAGCTGATATCACAATTTTAAATTTAGTTCAATATTCTCAAACATTTTCCAGAAGGCAACTAAGTTCCATTGTAAAAATACTGTGTTTTTATAGATAAGAAAGAGTTTTTCATTAAAGAACCAAAGACTTTCTCTATTGGTAAGCATGGCTTCAGGGGATTTGATCCCAAATACAATGGTTTTCAGTGTGTATTGTTACTCAAGAGTGCTTCAGGAAAGTTGTGTTAGACAAGATTGCAATGATGCATGAATGGCTGAGAATTAGAAAATAAAATGGAATTTTGAAGCCAAGGTAGCATTCTTTTTTTGAATTCAAATTACTTTGCAGCTTTCCCTATTGCTCCTGGTTTTTACCTGAAGTCATGAAAACAAAATCATGTGTATTCTATCTCCATGTACTTTATAATAGGAATATTTTAAAACTTTTCAATGTCTTTTTTTTCCCTAAAGAATACTATAGTTTACAATATTATATTCCAGGAATGAATTAACAGTCCAGACAGACATTATATGAATGAATGTTTAAAAAAGTATCTACATATATTCCAAACATTTGTCGGAGTGCATTATTTAAAGGCTTATTATTTTTTGCTTTTTATCATGGTAGTCAATATTTGCTCATTTGTCAAGATGCCAAAAATAAAAAAAGTGGTGATCAGAAAGTGTTAAATAGGGCACTGTCTCTTCAGAGAGAAGCTTTATGCTTCAGGTTTAAGCCCCATGGGTCTAAACTTATAGTGATCAAGATCATCCTTAAGTGATTAAGACATTTAGATTCTAAGATATTTCAAAGTGTTACACAAATATGTTAAGGCCATATTTGGTCACAGCTGGAGGTCAGGATTTCACACTCTGAATATGATGATTTCTATACTTCCCTATGTTGGTTCATCATAAGAATAAACCAAAGCATTTAACTTGACATTAGTGGTGCTTAGTTAATGCACTGCCTTGTTACAATTCATCAGAGTGTGAGTCTACAAAGATTCGAAGACATCAGTTTAATATATCATAAACAGTAACCACTGCGTATTTCCATGGCGATTCCGCACAGAATTGTAAAATTCAGATTATTCTTTCTCTTTCAGTTAATTATATAAACAAAGAGTAAATTGAAAATGATGGTTAAAAAAATGCACACCCATATTAATACACAAATTGTCTGGTTTGGCCTATTTGTGTAGAGTGATTCTCTATATACATACATGTTAAAGAATTTGTCACTAGTTGCAGGCAGCTTGAATAATGCAACATACAGTGTTTGCTCAGAACCAGCACATTTTTATTTTCTAATAAATTCATCCCATTATTAGTTACTCCTATGAATTTGTCTTCTTCTGACAGTTTTGGAAAAGATCAAAACTTAGTACAAGTTAGAAAATACTCTGCCAATATAAGATTCAGGAAACAAATTAAGCACATATTGAACTAGACTTTCTCACTCTACTGAAGTTTATTATTTTTTAATATTTTTTCAAAGATTTATTTATTTATGCATACAAGAACTGGGGTACAGGCCAGAGGTGTCGGGGGGGGTGAATGGATTCACCAGAAACAGAGTGTGGAGCAGAATAGACAGATCAACTGAAATATATTGACAAGGGGAGAAGTGGATGAGGCAGGAGAGGTCTGCTGCACCACGTGGGTCACATCCCTGGCCAGGGATCAAACTCGTGCTGCAGTGGCTACAGATGCTTCAGAGTGTGGTGCTTAACCCTTTGCGCCACCAGGGAGGCCCTGTAAGTTTATTTTTATGAGCAATTATAATAAAGCTCATTGGTAGGCACTGATGATGGCCAAAGATGTCCACTCTTCATCTAAATAAAACCCTGTCTTGATGCACTCTCTTCACAGATAAGCTTTATGCTTCAGGTTTAGATCCCAAGTCTAAACTTACGGTTGTCAAGTTTATCTTTAAGTGATTTAGACATTTGTAGCAGCAGACTATGAGGATAAGAATTCTAGGAGTTTCTCTGAAAGTTTTCTGTACTGATTCATCAGTAGCATACAAGAGATTTGAAGGGAACATAAGTTTCACTTATTTCATCCTATATTATTGTGTCTATGTATAATTCCTGGCACTGTGACATCACTTTCCTTTTATGAGGATAACAGAACTGAAAGTTGAAAAGGAATCAGATGAATCTGGAGGTGATTTGCATAAAATAATAAAGTGAGAGTTGTAGCTTTAACAATCAGATTCTAGCATCCCAGAACAAGAACTCAGAAGGCTGTGAAAAAGAAAATGGGATTATTAACACTCATGCTTTAAATGCTTTAAATAAAGAATGTTCTTAGTAATTTTAAAGTACTTTCATATGTCATTGTATTTTATCTTTCTTATAGAAATTGAAATTCCAAGTGTTATACAAATGTGTTAAGGCCATGCAAACTAGAACTATAGTCAAGGCTGGAACCCAGGATTTCAAACTCCAAATGTGATGATTTCTGTACTTCCTATGGTGGGTCATCATAAGAATAAGCAAAAGCATTTAGCTTGATATTATTGGTTAATGCACTGCTATCTTATAAAGCCAAGGAAGGAAGGAAAAGAAGAAAATCATCTTATTTGTACTAGGGCAATTCTTTGAGCAAGTCATTGCATATTTCATATCCAGTTTAACAGTTTAAATAAGCCTGAAATAAACACTGCATTATTTTAGGTTTTGATAACCCTTTGCATTTTAATGCCCAATCTTCCTAAATTTCTTCCCTAATACCTCCCTAGAACACTTTACATTTTATCTTCCTTATTTAATATTTAAATTGTATTTATAAATGTTAAATCTCCCCTCTTTTCTTTCACCCTAATACACATCTAGATAGTAAGTAACTAGTCCAGCTTCTTTCAAAGCCATTTTCTATGAAATATGCCACTTGGACATCTCTGAAAGAGGTTTATTCAGACAAGTGTTTTCTGTTTTAATAAGTAACACTCTTGCTTGTCTTTGATTCCCTGTTTCCCTCTGGCTATACAAAATACAGGCTCCACATTTCTTTTGTCATTCCAGGAAGACACAGAGAGCTGAGCATGGGGATTGCTTTTGAGTAAGTGTTAACATTCTTGTCCTATTAGTATGCCACAAGAAGGGCTTTGTACAATGAGTCCTGTGGTGAGAGCTAATCACATGTTCTAATCAGTCTTTACTTACAGGCCAGGTGAGAATTCGCTCCCTGTGAAGTTATGCAAATTGTGCATTATTAAGTATAAGTTAATTTTTAGTGGAATAGAAAAATCAAATGAATCTCAACCAGAAAGATAACCCTGGGGTAATATTGAACAACCAATATTCCCTACCCAAAATCTTTTCTTTATTCTCCTGCAAATCAACCTTATTTTGCCATCATCAGTTATTCCTTGCAGTAAATCCAATCAGGGGCAATTTTACTTTAGTTCAATGATCGCTCTTATAACTAATGTCACTTATGTAGCCCCATAGGGGTTGACTCCAAACACACTCAACATCATCTCTCAATTCTCTTCCTACTTTTGTAAGTTTTCCCTTATACATAACGCCATTTTATAAGCTTAAGAGAATTTTATAAGCTTAGGTTTGGTTGAGGACACATCAGGGCAAAACAGGATCTTTTATTGCTGTTTCCTTTCTCTCTCTGCCAGCAAAGTTTTTGGTGTCCATAACTAGTATAGTTTCTTTTTTGCTGAAAGCCCTCTACCCAAGCCTTAAGTCAGCTGCTCATCCCCGGGTCTACCTAGCAACGAGGGCTGTTTGGATTTGAATGGTGAGTTGGTGGTCTTTGTGCATTACCTGAACACCTATCCCATACTTACTGATTCTGGAATTTCCACAGGAGCACAGGAGTCATGCCTCCTCTACTGAGTTTCCTAATTCTCCATTTCATGATTAGATCTCATGGGCTAAATGTGGTCCTTGATTTGGAGGGATGATAAATCAAGGCATTTCTCCAGCTTCTATTTTCTACAGTGACCTCTCGAACCAGAATGAGTAAGGTGTCCCTGTCCAATAAAACATGCCTCCCTCCCACAGTCCTTTACCTAACATCTAGTGGTAGTAAGATCTGCCCACTTGTTCTGACACTCAGCTAACGATCTCATGTCAAGGTGCTGAGCTTTCCTATATCTAGGATGACCAGCTAACCACATATTCCCTGGATTTGAGAGGCTTCTAGGATACGGGGCTTTCAGTCCTACAGGGGGGAGCATTCTGACCATCTGGGCCAAGTTAGGTACCCTGTCTTCCTCCATTTTTCCTCAAATTTCATGGACAGGTAAGGGCATTTAGACAAGACACTCAAAGCTGCACATGGGCTTTCTGAGACACCCTCTCAAAAAAGTTTCCTACCTTCCAGGACACTTTTAACTTCTCTGAGGGGAGGTGGTGGGGGGAGGAGAAGAAAAGCATTCCTGGGATTCCTGGAGGTATTTTGAAATAATCTACTTCTCTCTAGGCAGAATAATATAGGAGAAAAAGTGCTTTTCTTTATTCTCAGGGTGACTTTTAGTCTTTGGAGAGTTGGAAGGTAACAAAGGGAATCTTATCCTTATTTTATTTAGCCTTTTCAGCTTTCTGGTCTCCTAATACACTATAATCATTTTAAGGGGAAAGTCTATTCTTTATTTTTTAATATTATTGTTAAATTTTGCCTTGTCTGATCTTTCTCAACCTATTTGTATATTTGTCAAAAACAAGTGATGACTTTTTTCCCCACTTACTAGTATCCTCAGGGCACATTTCTTTAGAAGCCTAGTCTGAATATGAATTACATTGGATTACAGAGAGAGTGCCTTCACATGCTTAGAGCAATTTATCCTCTCTCATTTTTTTTCCCCACATTACACCCTGTCTCTGCCAGAAACACATTTTACTTCTTCCAGGCATCCATCATAAACTTTCTACATATTTCTTCCCACAGTGACTTTGCTTATCCAACTCTCAGGATGCCTTCTGATAGCAGTCCAACTAAAATGTATTGTTATTTATATTGGTGACTGCTGTTGTCTGTGCAAGTCCATAAATAAACTGTAATTTTAAGCATATTTCACTGACACGATTGATGTTTTATTTAACTTGGATAAGATAGATACCTGCTTTGTTGCTAAGCAGCATTGTGTCACAGCCAAAACACTTAAGGATGCTATCTTTTCCTTTGTAGTCTTTCAATAACCCCATTCCCACAAGAACTGTATCAATATAGGCATTTTGCACAGGAGAAGCTCACACAAATTTTTTATACAACAGTGAAGTAAGAATTTTACCTACCATGGTCTTTTCTGACACCCCTCAGACCACCCCTAGTTAACACCACTCTACTTTCACCATCTATGGGGACAGTCCTAAAGATTGACAACATATTGAAAAATCACAAATAAGGTCAAGGAGAGAAGGGAGGCATTGAAGAGATAAAATTTAAGAGACATTTATAGAGTAGAAAAGTGACTGGTTAATGTGAACTACCTCTTTCCTCAAAAGTAGTTTAACTTAGATTTGGTTCTCAGTCTATTATCTTCTGCATTTTAACACTGCTATTAATCATGTCAGTGCTGAATACACAGAAAAGAAAACTCTTTGATTTTCCCATCTTGTTCCTACGCATAAGAAAGCAAACTTTTGGTTCCTATCTGGTGGTGCAAGGGGTTAAGTCACAGCACTATGAAATTATCTGCAGCCACTGCAGCACAAGTTCTAGCTCAGTCCAGACAAGTGACCTACATGGCCCAGCAAACCGATCCTGTCTTACCCTCTGCTCCCCTAAGCAGTGTATTTCAATCTATCCACCTGTTCTGTTCCCCACTCTATCTCTGGTGAATCCTCTTATACCCATATCTCTGGTCTGTACCCCAGTTCTTGTATGCATAAATAAATCTTAAAAAAAACACTTATTAACCCTTTAGAACATTATACTATTGATAGCATTTTCTCTACCTTCTATCTATTGCCTCCAGGAAACATCTACACTCTGTTATTCCTCCCACCTTCCACCTTGGTTTGGGGAAAACACACACACATCATTGCTTTCAAAGCATCAATGAATTTCTAGTCTTCTTATATGACCTTCCTCATGTTCTTTTTTTTTTTTTTTTAAGATTTATTTATTTATGCATACAAGTACTGGGGTACAGGCCAGAGATGTGTGTGGGGGGAGGTGAGAGGATCCACCAGAGAGCGGGGAGCAGAACAGGCAGATCAACAGAAGTACACTGCTGAGGGGAGCAGTGGGCACAGCAGGAGAGGTCTGCCGCGCCATGTGGGTCCCCTCCCTGGCCGGCAGCAGGGATTGAACTTGTGCTGCAGTGGCTACGGTTTCCTTCATAGTGCGTTGCTTAACCCACTGTGCCACCAGGGAGGCCCCCTCATGTTCCTTTCACCTGATTTTGGCCCTCAATAATTTTGCTCTTCTGATTATGGAGCTTCTACTTCAATCATATCGAGACTTCTTTCCCTATAATGTTTAGATATTATCAAGCTACACTTCAGAACTGTAACTAACAAAATACAAACTCCATTGGAAAATTATTCAAAGACAGAAAATATGTATTTTAAAACAGTCTCTTCCAGAATTAAAATATTCTTAATTCTCTTTCTTTTCTTTTTTTAATATTTATATATTCATCTAAGAACTAGGGTATAGGTCACAGGTATGGGGAGGTGAGAGGGTTCATCAGATACAGAGTAGGGAGCAGAACAGGTGGATCCACTGAAATACACTGCTGAGGGGCGCAGCAGGCAAGACAGGTGGGTTTGCTCCCTGGCTGGGGATTGAACTCCTGCTGTAGTGGCTGCTGACAGCTTCATAGTACTGATACTTAAGCCTTTTCACCACCAGGGAGGCTCTCTTTAATATTCTTTATATAAGGTATAATCCATGTTGATCTGGGTAAATTTCTTATCTTCCGAAGATAAACTCCTCTAACACAGGACTTCATAGTATGTATTTCTTATTCATATATTTTATCTCAATGTAATTTCACATTAGTTATGGATCTTTCTGATTGACTCTTCCATCATTAGATTATAATTTCGAAAAGAGCTGGGGCTAATATAAGTGATTGTTTAACCCATCAGTTGGTACAAATACTGATTTAATGAAATTGATTGAGTAAAGGTGAATAAATGAATGTTTGAGATATTTGTCATTCTTCAAATGAATTCCCAGTCTCTCTACTCTCCCCTTAAAGTGTGGCACAGAATTAAACATGCATTTGTTCATTATACTTCCAAACAATAACACAAAAAAAAATGCCTGAACATTATACGGAAAGCCAGTGGAGTAGCCAGTGCTGCTGATGGAAAGTTCCCTGCTGAAAATGCTGTTCTGGCAAAGAGCTGAGAGGCTAACTAGGCCACACACCGAGATTACTGCCCACCATATCTTATGCTAATCTGTTTCTTTTTTTTTTTCCTTTCTGTCTTATTGGACCATTCACCTTTATTCTCATAGACTTAATCCTCAGTAGCTTATGACTCCATCCACCAGTTGTTACCATGGTTGTGATCTTCAAAAGCTGTACATATTAGTCATACCAGATATATTTTTTCAAAAAAATTAGTCATACCAGCTGCATTTAAATATACTTTTTAAAATATTTAAATGTTTAAAATCTTCACTCATATCATTAGAGTCCTGACTCATAGTACCTTTTCTGAGTGACTGTAATTCTTATATACCTGGGCTTCTTGCCACATCATTTGTCTACTATGAACTGATTTGGCCAGAATCTCATGTGACTAGAAGTATTTCTCTATTTGTGTGGTTCATATAGATATTTCAGCAGTGCTTACAAAAATCTATCTGTACATTAAGATGAAATGCTATTTTACCTTCTGTGATATATAAATTTAAAGACATGAATTATTCTATGATTCAATTTTCACCCCATACAGTCTGTAAACATAAAACAAAGTTAACCTAGTCATGTGGTTATTTCTCTTTAATTATATATGCAGATAGTCACCTTTGGGTCCTCACCAGTTCCTGACATGCACAGGGATATGTGATTCCTTTGTTAAATAGTGTTGATCATATCTATCTACCTCACCAGGAGCACACAGGGTGTACTGTAATGATTTATATGCAAAGCACTGCAAGCTTGCCTGAAGCAGGAGAAGAAATGCCAAATGTTTACTAAGAGGATGTCATGTTCCGAGTCTTGATTGAAAGCAAGACCACGGAATGAGACTGTGCCTGTGGCCATGTGGGTATCTACTGAAGCTTACAGAAGCCTCCTTTACATTTTGGTATGTAAATGAAGGCTGCTGCAGGTTTAATATCGTCCCAGTAATTCTCCTGTCTTTAGATATTGCCAAAAAAACAAAACAAGAAAACAAAACAAAACAACAAAACCAGTGGTATTTTACTAATATATTGCTGTTGTAGGTGTAATATCTTCTTCAGAAGTTTATCTTTGTGTGTGTACCAATGTCACATTTCTTATTGTCAGAGGCGAGGTTTTCAAATGCAGTGAAATAAATTGCAAAGGAATAATGACAGAGGAATTATCTTGTGGTGTCTGTGCAACAGAGAACTAAACTGTTTTCTATGTATATGATTAATACAAAAATCAAACTATATTAACCTTCAGAATTAATGCTAGAGAAGAAAACTAAGAGGGAAGCAGTATATTAGGCTCAGTATTAAGCAATGGTCCTTGGTTTTAAATTTTTGGTGTGGGGTAGAAGAAAAATCAGCCATTATCTGAATCCTATTCTCAAGTCAAAGTTACTGATTACTAGTATAGCTCAAAGGGAAATTGACTATTTATACTTAAAAGGCTTTCCATAAAAACAAATATAACAATATTTAAAGATGATGTCAGATGGAAACTGTTTTAGGAAAGCAAGAATGTGAACATTTTCATTAATGCAATGTACCCATCATAATCATCCCCACCCATGGCCTGAATTGTAATTTTTATTTTATATCCAAAAGGGCAGGTTAATTTAAAAAAAAGGAAGATGCTTGCATAGACACAAGTGAGCAAAAAAGCTGCCTGAATTGAATTTTTTTCTAGCTTTACTGAGTTATATTTGAAAACTGAAAATCAACATAACTCTTTGATGTTCCTGTGGAAATGTTAAATGATTACAACAGTCAAGCTGGTAAACAGGCCTATCACTACATCTGGTTGCCTACTGACAAACTTCAAACTCTTTGACCATTATGTTCCCAATTTCCCTCACAACCATCACTAGTCTCTGCTTTTTAGACTTCAGTTTTTTAGATATTGCACATCCATAAAATCATATGGTATTTGCCTTTCTATTCCTGGCTTATTTCATTAACAAAACATTTTCCAAGTATGTTCATGGTGTAACGAATGCAGGATTTCCTTCTTTGTTGAATCTCCAAAGAGATTGTATGTGTGTGTGTATGCGTATTAAAATTAATCTAAAATTATTTTTAAATTTAACTATTTTACTGAGCTAACATCGGTTTACATAAGTTTATGTTTAGGGGCAAGGGTTCATACCTCTTCAGATGTATGTTACCACCCATGCCCACCACCAAGGTACCAATAACCCACTATCACAGTCAGTCCACCAAAGTCTATTTGGTCTTCTCATCCCTTTACTCCCTCTCTCCTTATAATACTGTCAACTGTGCAGTCATTTTGCTAGGTTTTGCTTAGGTTTAATTTTGTCTATACCTTTACTTGTTTCTCTTTATTTCTCATGAGTGAAGTCATTAGTATTTATCTTTCTCCTGCTTTTACTTAGCATAATCCACTCCAGTCCTATGCTTATTCACACAAATGGCAAGATTTCATTTTTAATAGCTTAATAGTATTCCACTGTGTACATATTACCACATCTTTTCCCGTCTCATCTCTATTTGGGCACTTAGGTTTCCACACCTAGACTATTGCAAAGAATGCTGCAATTAACATAGGAGTGCATGCATCTCTTTTAACTTGCAATTTTGTATTCTTTGGATTGAGACCTAAAAGTGGAATCTCTAGATCTTGTGGAAGAACTACTTTTAAGATTCTGAGAAACCTCCATATTGTATTACATTGCGGTTGGACTAGTTTAAATGGTTAAATTGTATTTCCCTCCTGAGGGCTGGTTATATAATTTCATTTTATAGACTTGACATGTCTTAACTAAGGTCACAATATATTTATTTATTTTTCTCTAGTAGAAAAGAAATGGATTATAATGACACTTAAGTACTAACTTTTGGTCTCAAGTACATCTCAACAAATTGTTGCTTAGTTTTTGCTCATATCTAAATTCACACTAGAGCAATATACTTGGCAAAGTTATTATGATATTGTCCATTTTAAATCTCTTTTCAGGTATACCCTGAAAATTGTTCCTAAACAATTTTAGAGCACTGTCTAATCTAAGTCATTTCACATTGAGAACAGAATTATTATTTGTCATTTGTCCTAGTGCAGAGAGATTCTACAAACAACCACAGCAGCTCTTCTTCACACTGAACATGAACGATCTGTGTTCAATAATCCCATAATTTAAATTCTAAATATGATCATTTATATGAAAACATTATGCATACATACAGATAATTTTATATATGTACACATCATATAGATCACCTATAGAGCATCATAGTCATATATATGATTCTAAGGACTTACAAAATGGTGTCATAGCATCCTTTTGAAATTTGAAATAATTCTAAAATATAAAGTAAACAAATCAAGAAAATCTCTGATTTGTTAAGTGGCTAAAAACATACCCCAAATGATACAACAAATGCATGTCTAAATCAAGTTTGTAAAATACAAGTGACAGTCGATGTTATTAAGGAAAATCACTAAGAGTTGGGCAATGACAGTCACTTCTCTTTTCTGTACTTCAGTTTATTTCTTTTTAAGATTTATTTTATTTATGCATACAAGAAAGAGTCGGGGGTGGTAAGAGGATTCACCAGAGACAGAGTGGGGAGCAGAAAAGGCAGATCTACTGAAATACACTGTTGAGGGGAGCAGCAGGCGAGATAGGAGAGATCTGCTGTGCCATGTGGGTCAGCTCCCTGGTCAGGGATGCAAGTAATGCCACAGTGGCTACTGATAGCTTCATTGTGCTGAGATTTAACCCCTTGCATCACCAGGGAGGCCCCTAGATTTTTTTTTTATTGTATTTATAAAGTTTGCATATGGGTTGGAAGCTATCTAATGGCATAGAATTTTTTAAGCCTATGATTTTGCAAATAAAAGTCACTTTTCTTTTTTGAAGTTTACCTCCTAATTTATTATCTCTGATATAGTCCATCAATGATGTTTATGTCAAAAATCCACATAGTAATCCCCAATACATAAATAATGCAAGGATATATTTTAATCCAGTTTTGAGATTTGAATTAAACGACTTCCAAAAGTCCTTTGCTTTATAGTTTTTCATCTCTATGTTAAAAAATTATTTACTTTCTAGGTAACTTTGCCTGCTGCTTGATATATTACCATCTATTAAGAGTGGGGATTTTTTAATTTGACTGTAATGTGTACATTTGTTTACTTTTTATTTTGAAATTTTAAATATTAATTTTCTAATATCCTTTCCCTTTGAAGGTCTTTTGTAAATTCGATTGATGTTCATAAATCCAGGACCAGATGAATGATGGAAGACAAAAAATAAATAATCTGGCAGATAACTACCAGATGCCTTTACTCATATGTGGGATGTACAGAAACAAAAGATCAGCAAAACAAACTAAAAACAAAGTCCTGGAAATCTGAGTATAAAATTGACTCTACCAGGAGAACAAAAAATGATGGAAAACAAAGGAGGTATTGACCCAATAGTGGAGATTATGGCTGCCTTAGTGGTGGGTGTGATACATACATCTGAACAGATATGAGTCATATACAGTGTTATAAACCAAGTTAAGTCAAAGTTTTAAAAATATGGCAGATAAAGTGCTGGGATTTAAATGTTTCTTATACAAAGTTTATAAAGCAATATTTCTCTTACTAAAAAATTTAGTTGGAAAGACCCAACAATGTCATCACCTGCCTGTGTTCTACTCTGTCCCCTCTTTCCTTCCTACTTTTCTTCCTTTCAGTGATTTGTGTCTGCTCAAAGAACGGTCTTTAAGAAATGTTCACCACATTTCCTGGAGATAACTGGGACAGCATAACTATTTCTAGTAGCATAACTCTACCTTTTATTCATGTTTCCTTCTGGATATATCTGAAGCAGCATTATAGATGAGAGGTAATTAAATAGTGGTATTTACAATATTTAATAATTAGTAGGGTGGGAGAGCGCCCAGGTGGTGCAAGGGGGTAAGTTGCAGGACTATGAAGCTATCCATAGCCACTGCAGTATGAATTTGATCCCTGGCCAGGGGGGTGACCACACATGGCACAGCAGACCTCTCCTGTCTCTTCTGCAGCTCTCCTCAGCAGTGTATTTCAGTAGATCTACCTTTTCTGCTCCCCACCGTCTCTGGTGAATCCTCTCATTCACCCCCATCTCTGGCTTTCACCCAGCTCTTGTATACAACAATAAATCTTTAAAAAATAATAATAATAATAGGAAAGAAGAATGCCTATCAGAACTGAAGTTTTACCTACTGCTGTAGCAAAGTCCTGGTGGATCAGTCTGTATCAGATGGAGGATCAAGTGGTGATTCCTAAGATGAAAGATCTATGGAAACATCAGGTTGGGTGAAAGGCTTGACTGAGACATTTATCACTTGTATTAGAGCATTTGAATATTTAAACAACATGTAGTACTATGTTAGTCAGCTTTGGAAATTAGGAAGTCTAAAATATGAATAATTTGGAAATTTGCTGAGTGCATTTTTGCCTTTACTACAGAGATTTATAATTTAATTAATTAAACGATGGTAATGTAGAAGGACTGAAATGTCTTAAAGTCCCAAAACACTGTCAGTAGAGGCTAGAGAATAGCACAAGAAAGGCTTTGGTCATATTTTCCTTAAAACATATTTAATTAAATTTTAATTTATATTCAGTAATACCTACTCTTTCGTATTAGTACAAATAATCTTCATGAATTAACAATACTGAAAATATATTTTCAAATGGTTGCCAAGGATTAGAAGAAATTATCCTTAGCGAAATAAATCAGACAGAAAAACACTATATGATTTCACTCATATCTGACTTACAGAAAAAACCAAACAGATGAACTAAATAAGACAAACTTTCGGAATATAGGGACAATTAGTGGTTACTAGAAGGGAATGGAGAAGGGGGTGTGGAAAGGGGGATAATAACATGTTGAAGTGTGCATTTGGACTTTTAGCTTTGATCTTAAAAAAAATACATACACATGTAGACATAGAGCCTCAGGTTGAACACCTGAAGATTATATAATGTTGTAATTCAATGCCACTTCAACAACAATACAAAACTGTATTTTATGAAAACATTTTGTGAAAGGAATTACAATATCTTATTGTTTTAAACAACACATGACCAGAGAATTGTAACATTTCAATAATAGCATTAATGCCACCATAAAAACAAAACAAACAAACAAAAAAAAAACAACCAAACAGAAAAAAAGACCAACATTTCATAAGGGAGAGAAACCATAATTAGAAAATAAAATACGCCAAAGCAAGAAGTAGTAAATGTTGCAAGTACTCTGTCTGCAATATGCTCACATCAATGTTTAACAATCAGTTGATACCTGCTTCACTTTGCCTTTAAATCTAAATGAAATGTATTCAAGAAAACTAGCATAAAGTTGGCTAAAGGGGGATGATTTTAGCAGAGCTTATAATAACAACGAGTTACTCTGAGTTAAAACTTGATCATTTGTTAACTTGTCATTGCAAAGCAATATATAAATTAATATAACCAAACCCTTCCTAAATTCTGTTTTGTAACAACTACTTTCTACTTGGGGTAAGTGAATCTTCTTTCCAGTCTGAAAAATTAGCCAAAGAATTTGCATCAACCAAGTAAAGAATATTAACACTATTTTACTTCTTCCAAAATCTTTTCATATAAACCAATTAATGAATTTCATTTTCCTTAAATATAGTTTCTAATATAACTCTTTATCTATGATATTCAATCCAGTCTTTCCCTTTTTATCTCTCTGAATGATGTCTATAAGTTACATATTTTTGAACCAATCTTCATTTTCTTCTTTATTCACAGTAACACTGCTGAAGTAATATCAACTTCAAAGAGTTCTTTATACTTCTGAAAGATGCTTGCAGATTACCTAGCTTGAAATATTTCCATATGTGCATGAATGTATGCACATGCACATAATACACATCTACATATTTATAATATAAACACACAATTGTTTGTATAAGACAGATATGTATATATATACATATCAGGTTTGATCTCTGACAAGGCATTTTAATTTTTGCATTTTTTCTTATAAAATGTGATTTAAGTCAGTTTATTCATTGGATATATAGTAGTAAAAACTTTGTTCTTTAATATAACTGACACCTGGGAGAGCTGATTACAATTCTTATATATCAAATACTCATTCCACTGTACATAATTTTACTCATAAAATGTCTTCACGACAAGTAAAATCAGTGTTCTTAGCACCATTTCATAGATTAGCATATGTGAAAATATGAAGATTGTCCTTCACTTCAACAGAAAATCTGACATCTGTAAATAGAACAATCAGATTTCCAAAGTCAATGTCTACACACAATGACTATATGCAAAGAAAAGGAATTTCATTCTACATATTTACATAAGCTGTGTGGACATACAGGTCAATCCTGTCACTGAAAATCAGGACCAACTCTGGAGCACCTATCATTTCCAGCCTTCTGTCATGGGCATAAAATTCAGACTGGATTTAAATTTGTTTATTCTTATTTTAGCAGTTTAAACTGGAGAGTATTAGTCCACTGGTAATTCGGGAAGGACACTAGGAGAGAAAAGTTATCTTTGTAAAGCTGTTCTAAGATGGAAAAAAAAAATGTGCCTCATGTTTAGAAACCAAAAGTCTACAAGCCAAACATGTATTATTTAAGGTATAGCTAAAACAATGAAGTATTTATGATACGCTCTTATGCCCACTGCATTTGTGAGGAATTCAAATAGGAACTACACTTGACATCCACTGGGCGTACGAGAGAGTTTTCAAACTCAGTAAGCATAAAGGTATTTCTTTTAACAGAGGATAGAAGTCAATCTTCTGTATTATAGGTCAGAGAATGTCTCAATTGACCCAAATAGGGTTAATGGAGAGTTCCCAGGAGTTGAATTCAGCAGAGGACTATGGGGTAATAAGAAAAGGTCTTCTTGGTGTTACTTTTCTGGAAGGCATTTTAAATTCTTTGAGTCTACCTTGTGGTTTTAAGTCAGTTAACAATCAGAGATGTAAAAATTCTTAAAGGTGAGGATCAGATTTCCTAGATACATATTTGAGTAACTTCCTTGGAGTGAGAGTCAAAACTAAAAAGTCAAGTCAGTCTGTGACTCCTCATGGGAATGTGCATTTTTTTTCAACATAGTGAATAAAAACACTGCATCAGGGCTCATTCTGCCCCTCCCAGGTACCATCTATGTGGGAGTCTTTATTCTCTATCTTCTTTTTTCTTTTTCCTAAATAAACTTTAAAAAAACTTTAATATCAGATAACCCCTGGTCTTTCCTAGAACTAGCAATATGTGACTTTTAAATTTGACTCAGCGAAAACAGAGATGAGTACAGAAAGAGCACAAGGGACTGAGATGATGGTGCATGGGTGAAATGGTGGTGGGACCTCCTTGGGGAATACAAATGATGTCAAATATAATTAAATAAATCTAAAAAAGAAATTGACTATGAAAAGGAAAGGGTGATTTTGAGCAAAGTTTAGAAGAAAGACTATCATAACAGACACTGTTCATACATTACAAAAATCAGGGCTGGGAAAACTTCAACTAGAAATTGGCATCTGTAGAATATGCAGTCACACGTGGAGTTGAATCTTCTACCTGACGAACTGAGTCCCATCTCTAATGCAGAAATTATAAGAACAAAGATTTTTCCCACCATCCCTAAAGAAATTATTTTAAATGATAAACTAGTAAAGAGATTGTAAAGAACTTTTTTTTTAAACAAAAGCTTTAATACCTCTAGCTGAGCTGCAGGAAAAATGATATTGAAGAATCTGATGTGCAATTACTGTTAATATGTGGAATTTTTCAGAATAATAGACTCATTCTGAGAAAATGATAACAGCATTGTCCTGATGGTCTTTAATATAAGAAAACCACATTTTTGCAAATTTGCAAGCTATTATTTAGAAAGAATTTATGAAAAGGAACTCACTATTCAGCTTTTTAATATTATTGTGAGAACTTTTTAAGAACAAGATTATGTCTTCTCTGTCATATAGATGTATAAAAGTATGTAATTTTTGGTGCTAATTCATAATGTGCTAAAATATTTTTAAACAGGATCAGTTTGGTTTTTAAATCTGTAATACAATTTTAATATTGTGCCTCCTATTTCTGAGAAAAATGAAGAATTTGTGAGTTTGAGGAGGTGACTTAATACTACTCCCTTTCAATCACCAGAACAAAGAATGATGTGGACATGTTTCCTTTTAAATGCTAATGGTGAGGATCTTTAAGACAGGAATGAAACACAATTAGAAATTACAAAAAGCAATGTTTGTAAGCTATGGTGGACTGCCTAGTAATAGTAAACACTAATAATATGCTGCTTTAGTAATAATGCCAGCAGAAATGACAGTGACAACAGATAATGTTCATGCCTATGTAATTTCCAAGGGAGCTAAATTTGTCCCTTCCTAAATTCATTTCTTCTATGATTTATAATCTGACCTTACTAATACTTCATTATTTTAACACCAGAGCTGTAAAACTAGTAGCTTATATGGATACAAAATTAATTTATGAATAATATTGATAGAGATGGTAGTAATATTATTGTTTCAGAGAGCAGAACTTCAGGAAATGATGTAACAGGAAGATGAGCCGTGAGTAATAAGGACACTTCTAGGACATGTCTGCAATTCCGTTTCCATCAGGCATACCTTTACATTAATAGTGTAAGAAACACCAGGATGATTCTTTCCCACTGGCCCATTATTGCTATTTGTCTTTAGGAATGTACAGTGAGTGTAACCTGGATCTAGAAATTAAACTGAACTAGAACTGGATTATAACTCTGGAACTGCTACTCACTCAAAATATTTATTAGTTGCCTGAATGCTTTGAAAAGCAATATTGTATTATATCAAAAGAAGATACTACTATCTAGCTCATCTATTTTATTAAGAGTAAATATGGCAATAAAATACATAAAAACTGTAACATTGCAAGAAAATGTGCTTGGATTTTTTCCAGTCTTTAGACAGGCAATAATATAGTCCTCCTTCTCAAATCAGTAATTTGCGGTGATGCAGCTACTAAATATCTAAATCTTGAAATACAATCTTGACTTCAAAGTTTATATAGTCATTCTGTCATAACCCTCTGAAAGTGTGATGGTTACATTTAGTTTATAAACTTTACTGAGCTAATGGGTGCCAGCTGGCTGGTATGCTATTCTGGGTCTACCTGTGAAAGTGTCTCAGGAAGAGGATAGTATTTAACTCAGAGTGAGTAAAGACTACTGATCCCACTATTTAGCATTGGCATCATTCAATCTGTTGAAAGCCTGAATAAAAAATGCAAGAAGAGCAAATTAACTCTCTGCTTCAATGCTTATTTTTTGCCTTTGAACATGGGGGGTTTCTGGATCTGGCTTCAGACTCAAACCAGGACTGGCATCATTGGTCCCCGAATGTCAGGTCTTCTAACTCAGAATGAAATATATCATTGGCTTTCAGATGATAGATGATGAGAATTTCTGGCCTCCATAATCACATGATTGATTCCTTCAACATCTCTTTCTCATATATAAGGATGTATTCTGTTCTCTGAAGAACCCCGATCGATTGAAAGTCTGGCAAAACATAACGTGTTCAGTAACATTATAGGGGAGAGATGCATAGGTCTGAAACATCCTTTTAGCAGGAAATCTTCTTCAACTTAAGGGTGAAAATTGAGTAAAGAATCCCTTGCCTTGGCATGAGGCCTCACTAGAGAGAGGCTTAATTTTTAGTGAGTAGGAATAACAAATAGAAAAGTTCATAATTTTTTTTGAGAGGCATTGCAGCCAAATATCTAGGCTCCAGAACTATAGACTTCCAAAGTCTAAAAAGATACTCATAGACCTTATTCAGACTTTTAAAAGGAATGCAACTCCAGGAGAATAGTAAGTTCTATGGTTGTGAATATGACTATAGAAATGTAAATAATTTATTTGCAGAATAAAAGATGACACTAAATAATTGATATATGGAACAAAAGAGAGCACAAAAACAAACCCAGTTTGATTGCCTGAAAATGTTTCTGTTAATCTTGCACATTGAAATGAGAAGTATATAAGACAAATTGAGAATCATGTTTTGGAAAAAGTTTGTATGCATATCACAGTTCTAACTAGAAGGTTTAAACCCAGAATAAAGTGTTTAAAAAAAAAAAGACAAAGGAAACCATTGAAATAAACTAAATGAGCTAAATAAACTAAATGAGGAACACACTTTTTGGATAATAGAATGGTTATTAACAAACGCCAAAACCTCACTTTTAAATATTCAGTAATTTATTATTTAGGGTGTTAGAGATAAAGACACAGGGACAGAGATTTGCCTTGAGCTATTGTCTATCAGGGGTTTTTAATATATTATTTACCATATATTGTATGAATATGCACTTACATGTTATATATCTACATGACAAAGAAATATGATCTATATCTGTATATACGTATAGCTACCTATACTGTATCTGTACACATATCGTCTCTCATCATTAATTATTTCTTTCTCTTCCTCTCTTAACAACCAACTTAGAGGCTATTGCTGTTTTTCATTTAGGGGACAAGATGCAAATCACTTAATTATACAAGGTCATATAGTTCAAGGACATCAGAATTGACAGCCCAGTTTCACTCAACTTTTTATAAATATAGAAGATGTGGGTTTGTTCCACACAGGACTGATAGCATCTTTTAAAAAATAAGAAATAGAAACATAAGTAATATTGTTTACCAAGTTGCATAACGACATGGTTTAAAATGCAAGAAAGTGAAGGAATTAATTCTGGCATATGGCACAGTAGGAGAAGCCTTTACAGATAATGAATAGCAAACTTGGAATGACAAGTGCTATGTCTTACCCCAAGCTTTGTTCCTAAGGCTGAATCAGTGTTGAGTACATAAGTGCTCAGTAAATATTTGTTGGTAAAACAAATGTGTAACCAGTTTACAAATTATTAACTCACTTGGTTATAAATAGAAATCGCTTTAAAAAAATCCTATAAAATTCCTTTTGGTTCTACCTAGATGCACTTCCTTATTTAAATCTTATTGGTATCTTGTATTAGCCATCCCTATATAATACATTGTCTCATTTTGGTTCCAAGAAATATGTTCTGTTTGAATTGTATATAAAAATTATAGCTTTGAACACAAACTGTTTCTTTGTACCTCACAGAGTTAGAGATAAGTTAGTCACTCAGTCAGTAGCAAAGTCATTCTTGGAAAGGCTAAAAAGAAGCAAAGAGACCCTTTTTACTTGATTATTATCTAGCACTTCTCCCTTGGAGATGATTACTATATACTCTGACATTATTTTTGTACTTGATTTGGATTTGGCATTGAGGGTGGGGGAATCCAAGGAATCCTGAAGACAAAGTACTCATTCTGAGCAACCACCCATTATTAGTCACACCTTGCTGATCCCTATTATTATTTCTCTCTTATCATACACTCTTTTCTCATTGCAGAAGTATGAGTATGAATAAGCAGACCTCATTCAATAAGTAGGCTCAGCATAGTCTATCTGAGGAATAGAATTATGTCATTCTCTTTTTCAGATATTCTTTAGACTTTCAAAGGGACTCGATTTAGACTCTTACCTCACCTCTAGGAAGATGGGTAATGAAGTAGGTACAAAGAGAATAACTAGTCAATATAATCCCAAAAATGTCATTATCAATTGAATATTGGATTGGTAATAAAGATTGGCTCCTGAATTGGCAAATATTTACACAGTTGATTCTGAGAGACCGGAATCAACTGCTATTGTCTTGTTTAGTAACAAGAAAAATGAACAACATATTCTTAGAACATCATCATTTCCCAGTACAACAGTAGTGATTCTTTTCAAAAATCCCTTTGATGAATAACTAGAAGAGTAAGCAAATACATAATGTGGTATTGTGGTATCCACAAAAATATAAGGTTTGCTTCTTGCAGAACTCCTTAGAGTGGAGAAGAGAATGTTCCTGAAAGAGGAAAGCAATAACTTAATCGGACCGAAGTATGAGTATGTAGTATATGTTTATATGACTGGGCTGAATTTTAAGAACCAACTGGGAGAATGTTAAGAATGAAATTCTGAACACTGGGCCTCCCGGTGGCTCAAGGGTTTAAGTGCCACACTATGAAGAATCTGTAGCCTCTGCAGCACGAGCTCCATCCCCGGCCAGGGGGGTGACCCACATGGCACAGCAAACCTCTCCTGCCTTGCCTGCTGCTCCCCTCAGCAGCGTACTTCAGTTAATCTGCCTCATCTGGTCCCTGCTCTGGCCCCTGCCCTGTGTCTGGTGAATCCTTTCATCCACCACGCTTCTGGCCTATACCCCAGTTCTTGTATGCATAAATAAATAAGTCTTTTTAAAAAAAGAAATTCTGAACACTATTTTATTGTTACTGGAAAGGCACTTAGGCATGTTACATTATTATGTTTCTAACAAAAACATAATGCTTGCATGACCATCCATATTAAGATAGAGTGAAGGTTTTATCTGGAAGGTTAATGTAATCACAAAATGAGAGGAAAATTAAGAACAAAAGAATATATTGCACACATAGAGCAGAGGCAGAGAATTTATACACAATTAGGTGTGGTGGGTGAATAGAGAAAAGAGGATGTGGCCAAGACTCCCCTCAGTAAAATCTCTACTATGGAATTTTAACTTGCTAGGATAGGGAAGATTTTCTTTAATAAATTCAGAATGCCACTTAAGAAATATTTCTCAATATTGGTCCAGCATTTCTGAATATGTAGTGTACTGATTCTGATAAAGTGTTACTGCACACATGCTATCGTGGGTTTATGAGAGCATTCCTACACCTATATTTTGAGATGTAGTTTGTGTATGACAATGGAAACTGCATAGAAGCATAGTTTGTCTTCCTCTTCTTGAAAAATGTGGAAAATAAATCTTGATTATTTGTCCTTGGGAAAAAAAAAACACATTTTTTTCTATGTCAGCTGTAAGAGGTCAGAACTCCCAGGGAGATGCATCACCACAAGTAATGCAGGGACAAGTATTTACCCTTTTAAACCACCTTTGGCAAAGCTATTAATGTAAATTGAAGTCTGACCTGTCATGCCAATTTATTATTCTGCCAATTTTTTATTGCAATTCATTGCTTTCCCTGTTTTTGTTTTTTTATCTTAGACTCCCCAGATGAATTTTTAATGGCATGACTTCAAAACACCATAGAAGTAAATGATGTTTATATTTTGCTTGCAAAATCAGCACTTGAGAGAATCACTTGCTTGCAAATTGACCCTGGAAGTTTGTAAAAGTTCATCCTCACCCAAACTTTCAGATGTGAAAAATTGCAGATTACCTTCTACATAAAATCAGGCTACTTTGCAGCAGGGCAAAAGGATGAAGGCAAAGTACAAACATTAGGGAGGAATATTGTGTTTTAGGATTTGTTTCATTAGTTTTTCTACCACCTTCTGGTAATGGAAGTCATCTCTACACCAAATATGCAATAGACATCTTTGAGATTTTGAGATCATAATTTCATAAACAAGTATGGATATATAGGGAGAATAACTTTTATTACTTAACTACATTTGTTGTTTTATTAGAACCTAGTATTTGTTGTTCAAGTTAAGTGTGTCTTGAATCCCTATAGGTTTACCTTCAGCTAGCATTAGTATTTATGGATCAATATTTCTATCTATCAACACTTCAATCTATCAATAGGAAGTGATAGATCTTATTACCAAGGAAATCATTGCTCCTTTAAGGTTATCAGGTATTAATCTGCTTGGGATATGGAGTGCATAGTGATAAATAAAGGCCAAAAGTATGCAGCATCAAGTTTAATATTAAAAGGTTAGTAAATTAAGGCACTGAATAAAGTTTTGCTATCATCCTCAATGGAACAAGAGAGATAGCTTTATGGACAAACAAACCTTTGATGATTTTCAGAGGAAAAGAACTTGAAAACCACAGGTCAATGTCTGTTGAATTACCCATCTTTAATATATATATATATATATATATATATATATATTTGCCTGAACTTTCTAATTGTATTTTCATTCAAGCTCTCCTCTACATATGCATGCATAGAAATTATTAACTGTAGACCCCTTGGTTTTTGAGATAATCTGGGGCAGCCAGTCTCTTCCTTAAGAAATTTTAGAACAAGAATAATCCTAAAACAATAGCATTCTATTTCTATAAAATCTTATAATTTTGAAGAGTAAAGGGTTTTCAAAAAAGATTATCTATATCAAATCCAAATATTTAAATACAACAATGTATCAATCTGTTACATATACTACAAATGCACAAATTTTCTATGATCTGAGTGAAAATCGTTCAGGAATAGGTAATATGTCCTTTAACATGAATATGATATTAACAAAGCCTAATTATTAAATATGAAAAGTGTAGTTAGACATCAAATTTTGAAGTCAAGAAAATTAAGGAATGTATTCTAAATGGCACATTTCACAAATAAGAAAATCGCGCCACAGAGAAGAAAGTTATTTGTTCAGCTCACCAACCATTTTGTAGCAATTTCCCACTTAGTACTATCTCCAAAATTTGTGCCATGATATGTGCACCAAGTCAGACTGCAAACTCATAATATACTGAATTTCAAAATACTGCTGGATTAGATAAGAACCAACAGAGAGTTGAACTTCTGGCTCTTACATACAATGGCCCCTCATATGCAGGGGATACTTTCTAAGACCTTCTGTGGATGCCTGAAACTGTAGATAGGAAGGACACATCGTAGGTACATTTAAAGACATTATTGAAATATGAAAAAAAAAAAAAAACATTAATTTTGTTGATATGTCCCTTTAGAGAAGAGAGAATCAGATAGAACAAGCATTAAGTACCTAAATGAAACAATTCAAATCATGGTTTCACTTTTATTTTGTGATAATATTTTAAGACTTCTCTAGTCTTCATCATTTTCTCAAAAATGGAACAAACACCTTTCTTGGGCTCATTAAAGAGTGGATAAAAATGTATGTAAAACCTTAAGCATCCTATCTGGGTAATACATGCCCAAATGTGTTGGTAGCTGTTAGGGCTATATTTCCTAACTTTTAAGTCTATAGTTCCAAAATTATATTTCACAAAACAGCTATTAGATGCTTTGTGGAGAATCCTTTATTTTGTAACCCCAGCCTTTAAATGTCAGTGATAATAGTTGACTTTATAAAGACAGTTTGAATTTAATATTTCCTGCATTACTTTCACTTCTCAACCAGAGGAATAAACTACAAAACAAGTAAAAAGGTAGCTGCTCAAGTGAGGAAGTTTGGGATTCAGAGTCAATCCATTAGTTCTGAGGCTCTTCTGTTTTTACCTGTAAATTTTACACGCTTACTCACTGAAATGAAATTTATCGAGTGCTAACTGTGCTGAAGATGGTGTGAAGTGCTGAGGTTTAAGTTGCCTAAATATGGAATCTCAGAACTTAAGGAACCACAAGGGGAACAAACAGAGCAAAATAAAAAAGAAAGAAACAAAACAAAGCTTGATATAGCCAAAATTATAAATAGCAAGCACCACTTGGTATGATGAAATTAGTTTGGAGGATGGTGCCTCAGCTTAGTGCTATTCAGAAAACCCTCATGGAAAAGCCAAAACATTATTCACATTATTCATGGTTCATCAACTGAAACCATTTGCTGAGAATCTGTTAAGTAACAGACACTATACTAAGTGTTGGAGAGACAGTTGGTAAATAAATCCTTGGCTTCATGCAACTGATATACAGGGAAAGCTGTCATATAAAAAGAATTGTTATATTAGGCAAGGTACATAGCAAAGCTCCCTTTTCAAATTCTATTTCATCCTGTTGGTTTTGTCGATTAATCTCTTCTCCATTTCTATCTAGCAGAACTTCCTTCTGTTTAAAGAACCTTTTTTAGTATTTCTTAGAGTTGGCCTGCTGGAAGAAAAGTTTCCCAACCTTTTTCACAGAATTTTAAAATTTTGCCTTCACTTTTAGATGACATTTGAACTGGATAAAGAATTCACAGTTTATCTTTTCCTTCACTATCTTTGCTTTAGGTGCTGTATCTTTAAAGATGTTATTGATGTGTATGTCATGTAGGGTTTTGCCTATTTTTTCTTCAATATATTTTATGGTTTCAGGTTTTATGTCTAATTCCTTAATCCCTTTTGTGTTGATTTTTGTGCATGGTGAAAGGCAGTGATTGGATCAGGAAGATGTGGTACATATGCATGATGGAATAATATTCAGCAATCAAAAAAGATAAACTAGAGTCATTCATAAGAGCATGGATGGAGCTGGAAGGAATTATGCTCAGCAAAATAAGTCAGAAGGCAAAAGAAAAATACCAGATGGTTTCCCCCCTAGGAGCAATATAAGGGAACCAAATAAGGATCAAGGAAAAGAACAACAACAACAAAAATTTAAAAATACAACAACAAAAAAAAGACAAGAAAAAATTGGGGACACTTGGTGGGGAGGGGAGGGGGAGGGTTGAGGGAAGATGGGAACACGAGGGACTGAGGTGATGGTGCACTGGTGAGATGGTGATGGGGAATACATGGGGATTACAACTGATGTCAAATATATATAAATTAAAAAAAGTAATAAAATAAAATGTAAAAAAAAAGAATTCACAGTTGACAGGGCTTTGTTTTTTTATATCTGGGTACTTTTTATTGTTATTACCTAAGAATCATTTATTTGGTTGTGTGAAGTCTACTAGTGAGCCAATAAAACCCATTCTTCATCTGTGTTACTTTTTATTTATCTTCACATTGTCTATCTCTGCACTTTAAGACATTTAATATATTTAACATAGTTGTTTTTAACTCCTGGTTAAATATTTCCATAAATGGGGCATGCGAGCATATTCTGATGCTTTCTTTTTTTTTTTTGTAATTTCTTTTTTTCTTGCCTTTCCTTAAGTCTTTTCGTTAAAAGACAGATTTTATGTAGGCTATTAGAGATTCAGATAAAGTATATGCATGATAAGAGAAATGAAGTACTCATCATTTTTGTGTTGGTGCTGTTATTCTAATTGTAAATTGGGTTGGTCTGTTCTTACTAGAGCTACTTTAAGCTTACTACAGCTTTCAAAATTCACTATTGGTTCCTGGTGTTTAGCATGTGGATGAATGTACCAGGTCATTTTCTCAATGTCTACACAATTTATTTTTCCATTTACATTATATGTGAAAAAGAATATGTTCTAATTATAGTCCACAGTTATCAGATCTAGAATTTATTATTCAGAGGGTAAGGATCAACAAAAGGAAATATTCTCTGATGTTCTCATTTACAGTGAATCTATGTTCCTACACTGAACAATGGTCTACTGAACAGGGTTTCTGCAATTATTGCTGTACCTTCTATTTGTTATGGTGGGCTTAGCATTTGTCCATGACCCTCCCCTAGGATAGAGGCTATTTTATTCATTCATTTACTTTTTTTCATAACATCAGCAGATTTCCCCATTCCCTACAGTGACAATACATGCGTCTTTTTCACCTGGGAGAGACAGAGATACCACATAAAAGAAAAATGAGATATATCAATGCAAAGTTTCAACAATTTAAGCTGTAGTTCCATTATGTAGTTAGCATCACAGAGGCTTTCTGGAGATTCTCTGCAACCTTACCCTTTGAGTATCTGGTGAGACTCATGCAGAAAAGGTCAGTGAGGTGTGAACACTCCTGAAATCTGCAATCCCCTAGGGATTTAACTTTCATATTGTGTATGCTTTGTCTTTAACAATAATATAAGGCATTTCAGCTGAATTCTTACTGACTTATCTCATGACTAGGAGCCAATTTAAAGGAGTGCTCGTCACTTTCCCTGCAGATGCCTGGATCTTCTAGAGATTACAAAGCTACTCATATACAGTCTGTTTAACATTTTGATTGTCATAAGGGTGGGAATGATAACTTTTTCAACAATTAAGAAACAAAAATTTCTCTTTTTGATATTTAGATATTTAATTAGTAGTATAATGCCATTTAGTAACTAATCTTTCTACCAAAACCTAGCTCATTAACAATCACAAATATCCACTGATACATAGGTCCTAATGTGTCCTTCCTGGTCATTTTTTTTTTTGTCTTCTTTGACATAAAAATACGATTGAAATCATGTCTTTACCATTTTGTTTCCAATTCTTTTTTTCAGTTTTAATGTACACATGCTTGCCTGTACACATATATATTTCAAATGGATCTCTAGTTTGACAAAATTTTGCTTCACTTACTTTCAAAATGCTACTTAGGCAAACATTTTTCCTTGGCTATTCATGTAAGTTGACAAGTTTCAAGGGATTGAAAACTTCTAGTCTCCTCTCCAGTAAAAATAATTATTTTATGTGTGTGTGTAAAGGAACAAATTGTTTTCAAATGGTGACATTTAAAAAGCTTTCAAGTATAATGATTATAAGATATGACTTATTTCATCTAAATGAGTCTGAAATGTTAAAATCCCTCAATGGCCATAAATTCTGAGTATCATGAACTTTTCATATTCTATATAAAAGATAAATATTAATGACTAATCAAAAGTCATCTTCCTAAATAACTTACAGAAATATACAATAAAATTTAATGTTATTTTCAGTTGAGGTTTAATCTGGAATAGTACAATTTTGACATCTACTTTTAAAAATGCTTGTGCACTAAGAGTTGGATGTTTTTAACTCTGACTTTTTAATAGTGCTTCCATGGCTTGTAAGATGTTACTTTTGAAAAAAATATTTTCTTCTAGTATTTATGTACAGAATAATATATATTTTTGGAATGTTTTTGCCCTTAGAAAGTTTGAACATACTACTAAATTACACACACACAAGAAACAAATTTTATTTTACCAAAATCTTTCAATTCTAATTAGGCATTCATTATTAAATTGCAAATGTCAGAGAACTCTGCTATTCTCTGTCTATGGCTCTTAGACGACAAAGGTTATTACAGACAATGTTGTCATTATAGCACATAAGGACTAAGAAGCACTTGCTCCAGTTAATAATAAGTATTTTCTGGTTCATTTAGATACTGTCATTCTATGAAACTGGGTGCTGTAAGTATTTTAAACCCATACTTTTTCTTCCTTAGGGGAACTTTTATTGTTAAAATAAGTATACTACCCATCAAGGTAAAGAAAATTAGGATGGCATCAAATGTATAAATCACTACCATTGTAAATTATATATACAAACACAAACACAAACATCCATACAGTGTAAGAGGAATCATTTCATGGAAATTCTGTGAATTTGCTGAGTCATCCATCATATTATCCTAACTATTCCCTTCCTCCTATGTTTAGCTACATCAAATAAAGCTCAAATAAATAAAATTGGCAAGACCTAAGGTACTGAACTCTTTAGCAAACACTGGGCAATGCCAACTTAACCTAAATCTGTGATGTGCAATAATGGGATGATTAACAGTCCAAGCACATGCTACTGTGTAACAAAATTAGACTGAAAATATATTAACATTGGAGAAGTGTCAAATCTCTGAAATAAATTCATCCCGACTTGCTGGAGTTTGCAACTCCAAGAGGGAAATGGGAGCTCCTCCTGTGCTGTATTATACTTAACAAAATAAAGAAGTCTTCTTTAGTATACCTTGAGCTCCATAGAAATCAGAAATCAAGCCACGGTTGGCAGAGTAATTGCATTGCTCTCTTGGTCATTGTGGAGATAGCAAGATATTGATGAAACATAGAAGTGGCATAACAGACATCAAATGATTTTGCATGTTTTCTGGGAAAGGATGATTGGCTCAGAGTTGGTGAATATTTATGAACTTTAATTTCTCAACTGCACTCTAAAGGTAATTTCTGCAAAGATTTCTCTAAATATTGCAAAAATTAAAGTCATTTGAATGAACAAAGCTTCCTTGGGAGACACCACAGGGATGTTTGGGTAGACCAGTCATGCCATTAATACGCAAACTGCCTTCAGCTTTCAAATGACTGCCTAGATCTTGAAGTAGTGGTGTCTGCTGATTTACATGAGTATGTTAGAGAAAATTTCCATTATTTTAAAATATTCTAAAATATATATATTAATACATAAACTCATTAATAAGATTAATAGAATGAGAAACTCATTAATCAAATGTTTTAATTTCCATAACATTCTCTCATTACTCTATAGCATAGAAAAGATTATCATATATATGTATATGTGTGTGTGTGTGTATGTTCAAATTAATGGCAGGAAATAAAAAGCTACTAAAAGTGCCATTATCCAAGGTAAAGTACAAAATAATTTCCATATGAGGGAATTTAGATTTTCATGTCTGTCCTATATCCTAACATCCTCATTCACCATCTTCTGAAATACGATTTCTATTTAATCCTAAATTAACTACTTTCTTTCCTAAATATATCATACTATTTCTCATTTTTTTCTTTCATTTCTTAGGATTCATATTTCATTTATCAAAACATAACTTCTCATATTTCTTTAAATTATGTTCTAAATAACCATTGTGGAGTATACTGTGCTTACTGGCAATTATTTATTATACTCTATTTGTATTTTTTTTTTTCCTACTAAATCATGAGATCCTAGTGGGAAAGAGAGATTCTGGTGCTCAGCACAGTGCTGGCACTAAGTTGCCAATGTACAAATGTTTGAGGAAAGCACGATTGGTTTGAAAAAGGTCTAAACTTCAATTTTCAATCTCAGAGAGACTATCTGAAGTCAGACTCTCTGGGTTCAATTCCCAGTTCCCCTACTTGTTAGATATATAGACTTAAGTTACATAACTTCTTTAAGTCTTCATTTCTTCATGTATAAAATGATCATACTAAGGAATTCTAACTTAACTGAGTTGTTGTGAAGATTTACTAAAACCACAATTAAATAGTGCTTGGCATATTAGATTTGGTTTTCAGGAATATTTGTTTTTATTTGGTTGACATATTATATTTGGATTTGGCATACCTGATTTTCAGAAGGTCCTGGAAGTAGTACATTTTCTAATGTGAAGTTTAGTTTCATTTTAACCATCCACAGGTAAACTGACGTGGAAAGCATATATATTGGGCAACTTTTATGAAGGAAACTGAAGAAATTCATTCTATCGGTCATTCAAACCCAGAAGCTGATGACATAGGTGCAAAAATGAAATACATCTTCTATTTTTGAAAGACCTGATTTAACAAACTCACTTTCTATAAAGTTAGTTATAAGCCCTACCTACTTCTTAAGACTTCTCTCTCACATTTTAAAATACACATACATTATAGAGTATTTTACAGAGCTGTAGAAATGATTCTCAACAACATTAGCACATTTGCAAAGTTCCCTTTACTATGTTTGTAACTTGATTCAGTGAACAAAAATAGACCAAGTACAAAGTAAGCATGGTAAAACTCCCATTTTAAATGAATCTGACCCAGCTACCTCTGGAGCTATGGGACAAAAACTGGACACCTGTAACAGAACTTAATATGCAAATTTCTTATCTTGTTATTGTCAAGAAATCCCAATGAATAAGTCTCTTAAACCTAGTTATTTCTTACACTCATTGTTTATAGTGATAAGACCTTTTCTTCCAATCCTTCAATAAGTGACAGTGACAAGCCAAAAGACAAAGAATTTAGGGCAGATATGCTAGGTCTTGTTGACACTCGCATGAGTTTCAATACTTGAGTTGCTTGTAAACACTGATTCAGTCATTCATTAAGTCCTGTATAATAAATGACCAAGACGCTATTACCACCATACATGGTTTTTGGCAATATAGATATAAGAATGTTCAAAGTACTTATCGTTCCTGTCCTCAAATTATTTTGTGGCCTGGAGGAAAAAATACTTTCATTTGTTATATTTAGCAATAGGAACTATAAATAATCATCTTAATGAGTTATGAGATTTTATAGCCTAATATAATCTGAGAAAACTAGAGAACACTTTCCTGAGGAAGAGAAATCTCTGCAAATATCTGAAAGATGAGTAGGCGCTTACTGAGGAGTGGAGAGAGAGAAAATCAGAACTAGAAGAAGCAGTGATAGTCATGAGGGATGAGTGTGTGGTTCTGTGAAGAGCTTTAGCTGAAGCAGTCTTGTCTGAAGGACTGAATGGAGGGTAAAGCTAATGGCAAAAAGTCTGAAGAGTAGGTATG
Source organism: Galemys pyrenaicus (assembly GCA_019455555.1). Lineage (NCBI taxonomy): Eukaryota > Metazoa > Chordata > Mammalia > Eulipotyphla > Talpidae > Galemys > Galemys pyrenaicus. Next base: position 373,301 of record JAGFMF010011781.1, on the reverse strand, counting down.
CATACTCTGTCTATCTGCAAAATATTTATGGTGGGTTCTTAATCGTAAAAGTAGAGCAAAGTCAAGAGAGTCTTTAATAAGATGTGCATTTTTGAATTATCACTGTTCTATGTGTACAGAAAAAGGATTGGAGAGAGGAAGTAGAAGTGAGGAGGGTAAAGAAAAACATTACACAAATCGCAGAATTTGTGCTCTCTTGGTGACAGAGGTAGATATGGAGATTGACTTGAAGAATTACTTTTAGGTAAAAAGTGGAAAAGTTGCTATTTTTTTCATTTGATTGATTGGTAGATAAAAGAGAAGCTAGAGGGAACATGGGTGACTATCATCTACCTGACATCCACTCTAAAATATACTAAAGGCTTCCATTGGACAAATCCAGTAGTTGCGGTTAATACTGCCCTGACAGTCATTTACACAGTAGACTTGGATTTTATATACCTTAATGGTGTATATTTTATGATTTAGTTCTGAGATAGTCAGGGAACAGCACAATCTGAAATAGCAGTTGCTTAGCATTGCCCATTTGAGTCTGAAAGATTTTGAAAAAGAAGATTCTATCAAAGTATATTACTTATTTTAAAAGTGTCAATTACAGAGTATAAATTATTCCAGGAATCACACTGGCACCTGGCTTACATTATCTACTTCAGTATTTTTCAAAATGAACTCCGTGGACCATAATCACTATAATATGTTTAGCTAAGGTCTATACAATTGCCAAATAATTCCAGAAGCTCATAATGAAAGGTCAAATACTTAAAAATTCAAATAATCCCTGACAGAGATGTTGGCTAAAATAAACTTAACATTGTTTAGGCTATATTCACTAACCACTTTTCCATAATATGTAATAACATCCCACCTAACTTTATTACAAAGAATAAACAGGGAAAATGCCAATCCTATTACTCTTCATAATAATAATTTTCTGTGTTTTAGGAAAGGAATAAGAACAATAATAATATTAACAACAACAAGAAAGAAACAAAAACCAAAAATGAAAAGACAAGAACAAACTGGGGACACTTGGTGGGGAGGGAAGTTGGGAAGGGTGGAGGGCAGACGGGAGCACGGGGGACTGATGTGATGGTGCACTAGTGTTAAGGTGATGGGGAATACATGGGGATTACAATTGATGGCAGATATATGCAAATTTTAAAAAATTTATATAAAAAAAATCAGTGTGGTCTGAACAGTGAGTGCACATACTTTTCCCCATCAAAGCCCATTCCCTCGGTCATATATAGTATTTGAGAAATTTACCACCTTTCTGTAGCCTGCTTCCATCCATTTTTGTTCCCTATCATTTACTCTTCTTTGGTGATTTAAATCTCTGAGGAGCCAATCACCAGTGAGTCATGTATTGGATTCAGTTAACCTTTTCCATGTGGCTCACACCACAAATTTTCCCCATTATATTCCAGACAACTTTGATTTAAAGGACTCTTTATATTTTTACATATTTTCCATTATCCTTGATACTGAAAAACCTCACCACCACCCCCATTTATCGCTGGTGTCTTCCTTTCTTTCATATATGTTGGTCCTAAATGCAATCATCACTTCTAGCAAAATTTCTATGCCCTTAAAATTTCATTCAATTGTCCCTCTTTGGGAATCTAACGTATCACAAATCATATTATAATTGAAGTCCACTTAACTATCATTAACATTACAATTTTTTAAGCAAAGAGATATTTAACATTTTTTACTCGAGTACTGTATATTACACATAGTTGGTAATTAACATCATTATGACAAAACATAGTTTTAAAAATATAGACACTAATTTTACTTGTTAGTAAAACCTTAGGGGAGGAATAAAATAGATATGTTCCTACCTTAATTTCTCACTACATACAAAAAAAGAGATGAACTGTAATTTGCAGGCTTGCATTTTATCTCAAAATTTGATGCAATTTCCATTAAACTTTATCACATAAGATCAATCTCAGGCTAGATCCCCATAATAAATAATTTTCATCCCAATGTCATGGCTTTGACAGATAAGTTTCTTCAGACAAGCATCCATTATTCAAATATTAATTCAAATGTATAATGTATATGCAAAGGAACCAGAAAAGAATCACCAAAGATATACAGATTTGCTCAAAATCTATTATGGGCACAGAGATATCTCAGTCACTTATATCAAATGGTTTCCAATTGGAAATTGTGTTCTGATGTTTGAATAATTTAAGTGTATTATGAAGTGACTTGTGATATGCATCTCCAATATTAATCTGCTACTTTACCAACTTTCTTTTTAAATTTTGTTTTGTTTTGATCAGAACATTTTCTATCAAAGCTCAGTCATTATGCTGATTTGAACTTCCTCAAATAAGTAGCAGGCACTCCAATAAAAGGTCACCACCCATCCTAGTGACTTAATGAGTTTTATAAAGGAAGGAAATATATTTTTCCAAGATTTCACAGGCATGTCCTTGTATTTTCTTTGCTTTCCTCAAGGTTAGTACAGACCTTGAATTTTTTCTCTTAAAGCCTATCAGAAAAATACTAACCATAGTTAACAAAAATGCTAGAAAGCATCAAGTTACCTACTATGTATTGTCTATCTACTCAGATTTCTGGAAGGCTAGTCAACACAATTAATTTTATAAATTATCTGGACATTTCGTTCATTTCTAAATAAGGTGATTCGAGTAGATTAATTCTAAGACTTCTAGCTCTAACACTATGCTACGTTAAGTTAACACATTTTTATATTTAGAAATGATTATTTTGGACTTAGTAGTTTCCAACTAGATATAAGGTTGGACACAGCAAGCAGAGTGCAATAGTTCTTTTTTCCTGAAGAAAGAGATAAATTATCCAGAAAAAAGATTGTTCATCTCTTTCTACTATTATGATCTATGTTTGTAAACTTAAAATGAATCACTACTCCTTGCTTATGATTCAAGTTGACTGGCTAGTAACATAAAAAGAGGGATAAGAAGTCGGTTTTTACAGTATATAAAGAGTTTTACATAAGTCAAGTGAATATTCAGTTTCTTAAGTCCTGTTTGGATCCAGAGTCCTTGTCCTGTCCCTGATAAGGGTTTAAATCTTGCCATTTTCATTCTGCATGATACTCTTACCATGTATCAATTTGAAACTCGGATTCACATTTAAAGCGTATATTTTCTATTTTTTTTCTCTCAGTTTTAGCAATCTATAGAATTTTCTGTGCCTGATTTTATAGGTTTTTTCTTTTTTCTCATTCTATCTCCTCACTGTTCCCTGCCCCATGTGCATGAAGGCCATCTTTTCTCTTGCAGTCAGTTTCTACTAAGAGATAAGCAATTTCAAGTCCCTCATCTATTTTATCTTTTTCTCTCCAGTTATTTAATTCTGGAGTTTCTGTTCTTTCTGTTCTGCTTGACATATGTTAGAATCACATTCATTCTTTAGAAATATCTGAGTTCTAACCAAGAAAAAAAATCCATAATGACCATAATGTAACTTTAAATTGAAAAAGAGTATCAAAGTATTTCCTTTATTTGGTGAGGTCTAGTAACTACCAAATTAAAGATTTTTTAGGAAGGCAGATTGCAAAAAAAACAAGCAATGAAAAAAAGTATAATTTTAAGTTGAAAATATTAGGCAACTATACTTCCTTTTTTTTTCTACAGAGCTAAGACATTCTGACCCACCTAACTGAAATATGAACTTTCAGAAAATTTCTGCTAAACATTCGTCCAGCATCCTGTGGTACAAAAGGATTTGATTTCTATAAACTGCCTTTGGAATAAGAATTTTATAATAGAAAGCTACTTAATATTTTCCAACATAGTGTTTTTATCTTATTGAAGACATCCAACGAAAGCCTGTTCATAAAAGACTAATGTACATATTGACCAACTTAACCTAAATAGTCCCTCCAGCTCAACTAAAACTTTATACAGGCTTCTTCACAACTACAGGCCCTTGGTCTCCATTTCTCTAATATATTTAACAAAAAATTGTAAATCTTTTCCATGTAACTCTAAAATGTAAATACAGTCCCAGAATCTTGCCCATTTTACATTAAAAGCTATACTTCTCGAAGGCATGGAAGCAATTCCTTGGAATGCAGTCATCAAGAAAAGATTATTAATTTCTCAGGCTTTATGACTGGTAGCAGCTTAAGCTTGATATACTTCATTTAATGAACACTGAAGTTATAATCACAATGACCTGGAGTAATTTCCTACTATCTAGCACTGCAGTGCCTAATATTCACCTTTGCTTTAGTTCAGTTATATTGAGTTCAATCTCTCTCCACTACTAAAATAATCCTCATCTCTACTGCAAAAATCCAGAGCAATTTTTGACAAAATTTATCCTTTTTTGGTAAGATATCATTTAATGATTGGTTGTAGAAACTGAAAGAATTCAACCCCCTATCTCTATGGAGGGGAATTAGAACAAACACAGGTTTTGTGAAAACAGGGAGAAACAGATGGTCTTTCCTCCCCACCACTCCCAAAAAGTTTATGCATACTTATATTACTGGAGTAGAATATAATCAGAATGTTCTTAAATATATGAAGGAGAACATGGTGAGAAATTAAAGATTCATGAAATCTATAGAATGTTTTAAGTTTTATTGGGTCTTGGGTGGCAATTCAGCTGGGTACATGCTTTCCAACATCAAATATTTGAAGAATTTGAAAGTGAAAATTCATAGGGAAAAGGGATTCAGATCTTTTTTGTGGTACCAGAGATCAGTACTAAGACTAATGTCTACAAGTTAAAAATAAAAAAAATGTATCTGTTCAATAGAAAAAGAACTTTCTAAATTCCTGAAATATTCAAAGATGGAATATCTTCTGAAGACTAAGATAGTTGAGTATATTTATATAAAAACAGTGATTTTATGAAGTCTTGAAAATTTCAACATACCACAGGGATATGCAGAAAGCAAGCAGTGTGATTTTTCCTTCTATTTTTTCTTTAGTGGAAAATTTTTAATATAAAATAAGTAAAATAAACTCATGTGGAATTTCCAGGAACAGTACAGAGTAAAAGATCTATTATATCAATAAAATTAGTTTAATAAGACTCATACAAACACATGAATATGAACATGTGAAACACAAAAGTAATATTAACATAAAACCAGAAAGCTGCTTTACTGTGCATCTTTTGTTAACAACATCCCTACAAGGATGGAAAACATTTTTGTTGCATTGCATTCTTTATAGTCATTAATAGTCTTTTAAGCTGCAAATTCTGCATCTCAAAATTCTTCACTTTGCCTTCTTAACTGCAGCTTTCACCTCTCAGCCAGAATAGGCTATATATCACAGGAAACATAAAGTAGACCAATGACCTTAAGAAACTCAGAGATAGTAGGATCTTTGATTTTCAACATAGATTAAAAATAGGATGACTTCAGATGTCCCTATTGAATGACTCCTCTGGGAAGATCAGTCTATGGATATTAGTGTGATTTGTTCACTATGGGGCTGTAAGAAGATTGCCAATTTCCATGCAGAGTATGATATGCAGAAAACTCTGAAAGTATATAATAGCCTCAGCAGCTAAGTATAAAATTACCAAATATTTCCTGGTCACCAAGTACAAGTGGTCAAATATTACAGTGATCTAAAATGAAGACTGAAGGCAAGGCTCTAAAACCAAGCCAATCAAAATTCTAAAATTCATATGAGTTTGGGAGATCCACAGGCAAAGACTTGCCCCGTAAATACATTCATTTCCTCCCTGACTTCCACTGGTTGGGTTGGGGAGGACTGTAACACTCACTGGCATTTTAAAGACCACATGAGGCAGGCAAAAACTGAAAACATATGTGTTATGGATGGGACATGTCAATATCTGTCTCAGATACTCTCACTTTTTATGAATTGGTTATTCTCTATATGACATTATGAGAAATATAAAAAAAAAGATTTAAATATTTCTAACTTCCTGTAGTTTTCTAAGCAAACCAGACTATCACCATGAAATCAAGGTGATAAATTTAGTGTGAAATGTGCATGGCTTTATTTTGATGTAAATAGGATGGCTTTCCATTTAAATAGCTAAGTGATATAATAAAGTTGATGATTTACCAAAAAAAAAAAGTATACTTGCTTTGGCAGTACAAATACTAGAATTTGAACAATACAGAGACAATCAGCATGGGCCCTGTTCAAGGATGACATGTAAATTCATGAAAGTGCATAGTTATAAAAATAAATTGAGGTAGAATAATCCCCTCAAAAAAACAGATGAGTGACAAGTTATTTTTGTACCTTAAGGCTCAAGGATCTTGCCCTAAATGTTTTCTCATTTACTTTTCACAAAAATAAAATGGAGTCTTTATGTTTCCTGTTATATACAGACATCATCAATCAAGACTTAAAACAGGAAGGAATTTTAAGATCTATAAATTGTTTTAAAAATAAATGCAATAACATATAGCAATGGCAACATGAAGCAAAATCTTTCCAGATTCCACAGAAATTCAAAATATATGCCTCTTCTTGTGCTCTAAATACTTTTTCCTTCAGTAAACAATTCAGATCATTTAAATTTCCCTCTGCTATGCCGCTTTCAATTGTCTCAGCACTATAACTTCTCTGTTAGTTAGGTAACAAACTTGAGGATAAAAAACTTATTCTTTTTATCATAAAGAAAATTTCCTCTAATTATTTTTGTTAAAATCAAAGAAAGATTGAAACTTTTAGCACTTCTATCTCTATAACAAGTAGGAATTTTTACCATTTTTTTCTACCCAGAGGCAGAAGCTAGGAGAAAATTGTAAGATGGGCTTTATAACCAATGCAAAAATTCATGGTTTTTCTTAAAGCATATAATTTTCTCTTATTTAGCAATTAGGCCTTTGAAGTTAGGTATAATAGCATTCATTGCATGATATCTTAGAAGCACTAATTAATTCCGAATGGATTTTCAAACTGCATTTTCTTACAACCTTGAATTGGAATTTCTAAAGCTACTCAAGAATTTTTCAATTCACTCTCTAGCTTAGAAAGTTGCTATTAATACATTTTGTAATAACTGAGTGTCTTTCTTATAAGAAGGATATTGTCACTGATAAATTAGTTTAGGTTCAAGTTTGAATTTAATTGACAATTGCTGGCATTTCTTTATAAAACTTCTTGTATGTGTGCATTTTCATCTCAAAATGAATGTGAATGCTTTGAAAGCAAGGCTCATAGCGTTCATGAAAAAACTCTTTTGAGTTAATTACAACAGCATTTCAGATGTGGGAAGTGCGTGAACCTTTCTCACTGACAGAATGGCTGGTGAAATCGGACCCTGAAATTACTCTAATGAGGGAAGAGGATGTCCAGGAAATACAATGAGATGCTGAAATTTCTTATATTTTATCTGAGAAAGTAAAAGGGTGCAAACCGAGGGAAACCTATAGAGAGTTCACTGCTACCTTTGAGGTTGTCCTAAAGATTTAAGGGTAATATAGAACTGAGTTATCCATAAATAGTAAGTAGCCTTATATGGCTGTTTAAATTTAAATATGAATTGATGAAACTTTAGTTAAAATTTATGTTCCTAAATTATACTCTCCACAATTTAATTGCTCTGTGGACTCATGTGGTTAGTGCTGCCATATTGAACAGCACTGAAATAAGAGATGTTAACCATCACGGAAAGGTCTATTAGGTAACACTTACATAATCACATTTGAATAGACATTAAGTGATTAATCTTGTCCCCAATATTCTCAAAATACAGTTTTGCATGCATTGCATAATTCCATTTATGCATGTTCTCGAGATTCATGGAAAGAGTTTCTAGAGCAATAAAGGAAGTTTTTTTCCTCAATATTCTTTTCCTTCTGATAAAAATCTAATCATTCTCCCTCAAATTTTATGATTTTCCTTTTCCTGCCATTTCACAAGTCCAGATTTAGGAAAAAGATGTGCTTTCAGCCACTTACAACTTTGTGTTAATTTCTTCCTTTTTATATCATTGACCCATATTTCCCTGTGTCTTTTATTTAAGAAGCATTTGTCATCACATTGTGCAGGAGATCCTATGTGGAGAAAGGGAGATTTTTTTATAATAGCCTTAATTTAAAAAGGTATTTTCCTATTTGAGTATCAGGTATAAGTGTCAATGCCTTAGTTTTAACAGGAAACAGAAAATCAGGAGCGGTAACCTGTCCACCAGATGGGCCTGTTCTGCATGCTGACACCATGATTGAGACAGCTCATCACCAGCAACCTAGGGAGTTATTCATTCCTATCCTTTATTCATTCAGTAAACAGATTATTTACTAAGTGACACTTGGTTTCTCCAGGAGTAAAAGGGGGACTTTAATTATTTCTGTACTTCCAGAGCTTATAATCTAAGAGAAGAAAATATCCTCTTTAATGTAACTGAAACATGAAGTGATGGTGAAATTTTATCTTTATGTTTATATAGTGGGTACATATGTTGGAATATTACACGTCACTCAAAAACTGCTAAGTTGCATGTTCTAAAAGAAATATATGCAAAAACTCAATGTTCTCAAAAATTCTATTTTGAGATCTCATTTTACAAAATGAGGAAAAAGCATATAGTGTTTAAGTTACTATTTCAAAATTATCAATTGAGTGATTCTTGTGCAAACCCATTTATCTGATAAAATAAGACCATGGTTCATTCAGAACCATAGTGTATTAAGGGTGCTATGTTACTGAAATATGAAGCAAGGTGTCAATACCTATACTAATAGTGTCAGGGTAGGTTTCAAAAAATGGGTAGTATATGACAGAGATCTTGAAGAAAGAAGGGATGAAGCTGAAGAAGAGGAAATAAAGAAAACCACCCCCTTTATAATTGAAACTAAAAAATTTAAATACTTGGGAATAAATCTAACAAAAGAGGTGAAGGACC